>JABFQM010000208.1:0-45824 GCA_022816865.1 Zelostemma sp. ZL-2020 | reverse complement strand
TCCCGATGTGAGTTATTCCAAAGAAAGTAAACTGCCGTCGCACCTTTCTTGCTCCGAGTTATTAATGCCGGCGGTGGCTCGTTCATGCGCCTCGGCGCAAAAGTGCGCATCCGGTTCTCTGCCAGGCTCTTGGAAGCGTTCTCGTGATGCTGCCACCGTGTGAGTGGACGACCTTGCACCAGGAGCACGAAGGCGGTTTTAATATTTTCGCCACGACCTGACCCTTCGTTTCTGAAAAGCGCTTCCCCGGAATTGGGCTAAAGATGTGCCCGATTGTTATGATAAACGCATCGGCTCCGCGCTACCCGTTAATTATGCGGAGCCGGCAAATTAAATAAGATCCAAGAATCGAAGGAAAGATAAGTCACTCGTAATAAATATGTCACTGGCCCCGTTGATCCCCGGGACGAAACTTGATACTTTTCATCGTTTCAGCAGCGCCTTTTCGGGATTACAATCTGCGGAAATATCGTATTTTCATTGGACAATTTTTTTCGCCTGTCGTCCTAGATGATGCACGGGTCCAATTATGCGCGAACGTGCGTTGCGAAGGTTCAAGGATCATCGGGAACGTTAACTTCCCTTTTTCTAGGCGGTTCAAGATCGAAATCTCGGCCGCGATGATAATTGATTATGAAAAGGACAGTTTTTATGACAAATTGCCACCTCGTGGGCTTTGTTTCGATTGGACATGTCTGACCCAGATTACTCAGTGTATATAAATATGATGCCTTTCACTGCTTTTATTTGCCGATGTTTTCGCAGATACCGGCGTGCTCGGTTTTGGTACCGATCGCTCGAAGGATCGTGTTCGATGATAGCGAGCATTCCATTGTTCGCTACCGATATCCCAGAGGGAAATATCATTACTCCGTCTTGGCTTTTTTACGAGCGGCCCGTGCGAGCTCCCGTACTTATTTCAACAGAATTTGAAATCTCATAAGTCGCATTCCCCCTGAAATTTATGTTTTATCCGCGTCTTGTGACCCGTGGCACGTGGTTTTACGTTGCAGAGTTATGCCTTTTGGAAGAGTATGTTTATGCGTGTATATCAGTTACGAGCATCTTATCATCGGTACGCCCGAACACACGCAAAGATTACGCAGCCTTGAATTTTCGCATGTTCCAAATTATTAATTATTCGCAGAAGTCGTAAGTCGCGCTATAAACATATTCGTATCGAGTAACGTAAAATAAATACGTGACATAAAAATGTCAACACTTTGGAATCTTTATCACCGGGGTGGTACGGAGGGAACGTTTTTATGAAATCCTTCTCAATGGAACACGGCTATTTCGTGCTGTAAAACGAAAGCCGTTCGTTCATTTGGGATACTTTAAACCTTTAGGTTTTGATGGCCCCGCCTAAACATGAAAGTACGGACGTGATTGGGTACTAACTGACAACAAAACTGACGAAACGTTTTTTACTTTGGTCGGAGTGATAATTAACCCTTAACCTTATCTTTAATGCAGGGTTCAAGGTCCGAGAAAAGTCTTGAGAAAACGTCGAATTTGTAAAAGGGATGTTGTTGATTTGTTATTACAAATAAAAATATACAACTGCTAAAAGAGTAAGTAAAGTAAGCGATGTAATAACCATTGTTACGACGATGCTGCATTTTTTAAATCTCGGAAACCTCATAAATGTGTCACGCTCTTCAACGCGGGAGGCGAAATATTAATTTCTGTAGGCAAAAAGGCAAAGACGAAAGATGACAACAAAGTATAAACTCGTCCTCAAACGAGTCAGAAAAATAACAACAAGAAGCTCTGCCAGATAAAGCAGGCAACTTTATTGGCGTGCGGAGGCAAAATATCTCGTTTCAAAACAAAGTTTTGCTCGTGCATCGATCCCAGCGTCAACTTTACGATGTTTTGGACCAAAAAAAGACTACGAAACACAAGAATTTCGCAAAAATTTCTTATAAAAACTCGACGCTACAAAAAAACGTAAAAAAATAACCCGTGTAGGCTGGAACAGCCGCAATAATTTCTAGACATTATTCCTAAAATTCGGAAAAATACGGAACAATGGCTTATTTTAATTAAGACATTTTGTTTAGAAATGAAAACAAGTTCTCGGCAAATGTTGTACCGAAACAAGATTTTTTAATGTTGAGTTTCAAGTTTGTAAATGGAAATATCTAGACTGATGATTTAGCTATACAATTAAATGATGTAAAGAAAACATGCTCAACGATCGTTAACTTCACTGAAATCTATTTCTATTGTTGACTTTGAGCAATTGAAATTTGTCCAGTTGAGTCGCACTTCAAATTGAGGCTTCGGAAACAACGTAAACACAGAGAAAATGGTTGATTCATAAATTTCTAAATGTTTGCAATTGTTACTAAATCAAATACTTTCAAGCACTGAACATAAAAAAGACAAAGAATTCGAGCTAAGACCGTGATGATTTGTAATTTTTATCTTCAATTCAATTTTATAATAACTTGTTTGAATAAAGAAAAACATTGAAGTTTGAACATAGCCATGTTTCTCTAATTAAAATGTTTTCGAAAGAATGACTTGGAGTTATTGCGAAATACCTGAACCTATGGCCCTTTCCCCTACTCGAAAAATGAAATGCCTTGTTACGAAATACGAGAAAGTAAAGAAAGAAAGAAAATTAAAATTAGCGACGGAGCAATTCCGCAGCGCTGAGCAGGCGCCGCGTGTATACTCGGGTACGTAAGCGACCTAGCCCAATCCGCCGGCCCACGCTACGTGTCTCGGCGAGGGAGTAGCCGCGCTCGGCGCAGAACGCGCATTTCCCGAGGAAGGAAGGCAAGCGGAAAGAAGGCCGTAGCAAGAGTTGGCAAGCGGTGCGTGGGTCACAATGCCCGCAGGTAACACCGTCGTTATAGAAAGCACACGGGATATTGTTGCTCGTATATATGGAGACTAGGAGGGAAGCGCGCTGGCTTGTACTATGCAGATGATTCCGCGATATGGGCTATTCATTGTGAGTCATTTAAGAGTTTATGCGGTGGGTACGTTCGGGCCCGGGCACGCGATACATTATTATATTGCGTATCGAAAGCTTCGTCGGCGGCGACGGGTGATCTTTGTGCCCGGATATGAGCCGAGACGTAATGAGCCTCTCGACGATAAATACTTGGCGGGAAAAATGACGGATGATGGTTCTCCTCCGGCCTGCGAACCCGATGCTTCATCCGATATTTTCGACATCGCGCTCTACCCGTTCGAGGGAAACTGCGAGGAAAGATACGAGGGGCTCCGTTCTTTGTTGTTCTTTATTCTATCTTTTTTTTGCGGGGGTATTTAACAAGTGACACGAGTCGTCATTATTCACCTGTCCCCTTCCTGATCGGCGCGGTTTAACGAGAGGAGATGTAAAAACTCACCCTTGGGCTAAGCTCGCGAATGAAGCCACCCACGTCGCAGCGAAATCTCTTTGAAGAATTTATTGCCCTTTTGTTTTCCATTTTTGTTGCAATTATATTGTTCGGCCGCCACGAGCAATTCCCCGTTTTCCATTCGTTTTACGATACGTTCCGTTATCGCTACTCGAATACCATTGTCTCCGTTGCTGGAAAATACACGAATGACCGAAATACCCACTTGGCGAAATTAAAGGATTCGAATGAAACGATCGTGACCTTTTTTCTTGCAGGAAGAATACAATCGCCAAAGGCGCTTGTCAACGCCGAGTGCTAGTCCGAGTCCGTCTCGACCCCCGAGACTTTCACGATCGACTGGTACTTTGACGCAAGGTGACAATTCGTATCGTGATTCCAGCACAACTCTCACGAGGGAAAATCAGGGAAAAGAAGCCGAAAGGAAGGGCTGGTTCAAGTCGCTCTCAAGGAAAAACAAAAGCACGAATAAGGTCGGTAACGTGGCAAAACATGAAAAGAAGTTCTCCGAAACGATAAAACCCGAAACCCGGCTCGAATGTCCGAGCGGCGTAAAGTTGGAAAATGCGTAAACGTGAATTATATTCCAGCTCGGGAGAGTGCATGATCCGTCGATGATGAATTATTCATTCCGTAAGCGGGGCCCTCGTTTGGTCCCGAGAGGCAAACGAACGAGTTCTCTACGAGCTCCGGCTTCCTACGCTCGCTCGAATAAACAAGCATAACTGTTGATCGCTTTACGTACCAATCGTCGCACCAAAATCGGCAACGTCGATCGGGAGCCGTGTTTTTTTTATCACTCGAATAACCTGCCGCGTGACATCATCGTGACATTCACCGGCCGCATAAAACTCGATCGGGCGAGTTTGCAAAAGAACAAGAACGCGGAGAAGCTTTCTCCGAAACGCCGTGTGGGCGATTCGCGATGAGGAACGGGACTTTTCGACGCATACCCCTCTTTTACCAGCGATTCCTTTGACTTGCTAGTTTTTTTGGGCATTTTTCTTCGGCCAATTTAATCGTGGAATTGAAAAAAAAACACACTTAATTTCAGGAGTTAAGAGTTTTATTGATACAAGATTTCGTTTCAGCCAATTGACAAGAAGCCGAGGATACCAGAGAGCGAACTTTTGACGACGGGAACCGAGGACGAGGAAGCTTCTTCCGCACCGGAACGAGTTTCCGTCCAGAAAAGCCTTCGTTTCTTCGGGGACACGGATCAAGAGTCGATTTCTTCTAACAATCGAGAACGCAGGTACGCTTGATTTTCGATATAGGGGAGAGTGTTGTACCTTGGAACGTTGCATTTTTTGATAGAAATATTGCTACTAATGAAATTTGATCAATATTATGTGAAAGATAATTTGACGTGTCTTTATAACTATAGTAAACATATTTTGGACTCATGTAATAAATGTTAAATAAATTGCACATTGAAATAATGTATTTTCAATTTAATCGTTAATGCTCCAAGGTACAACACGTATTGTACCTTGGAACATTTTGCAAAGCGATTTGCAAATCGCTTTTTTGGGCATTAAAGGGACGATCAAAGACTTTGATTGGATGCAAGTTGATGCACAATTACACGATATTTCCGATAGAATCGTATTTCATTTTGGCCTATCTACGCATGTGCGAAAAGTGTTCCAAGATACAACGCTCTCCGCAACGGATAAAAACCAACGAAACACTGTTTCAACATTTCGTCACTTTTTTTTCGCGACAGAAACAAACGACCAGACGACCACGTCGCCGCGAGGCGCGACGTCACGAAATCGAGCAGACACGGACTAGGTATTTTGCCGTCGAGAAAACCGAGACTCGCGGAAAGTGCTCTGTCTTCGGGAGAAAGTACGACCGGGGACAGCAGTCAGCAGAGCCAGAATTCCCAAAGATCGCAACGGTCCGTGGTTTATCTGCACGCCGCGACAGGTAAGAAGAGTCAATGCCGAAACGAACGCTGACGTTGCTTGAGGTAAAACTTCCACGGTAATCAGTGTTCAACGGAAAGAACTGTTTTAATGTTACTCAACAACATTATAATGATATCTTCTGAAATCCCGAAAAAAATTACTGAGCAAAAATTGTGAATGAAAGACATTGTGACAGTATAATGAAATTTTCTTCAGTTCTCTTCCTTAGGATTTTGTATTTTAGAACTGATTCGACTTGACGACTACTCATTTTGTTCGTTATTAGATTTTAAACAATTCACCTGTTAAAAATTTGGAAAATAGTACATCACCGAGGAATTATAGGCGCTATCGTATTCTGCAAATTAAATCATGTTACTTCTCAATAATCAACTATTTTCAACAGGTGAATTGTTTCAAATCCAATAACGAACACAATGAGTTGGTCGCAAAGCAAAATCAGTTGAGAAATACAACATTTTAAGGAAAAAAAATGTCACAATGTCTTTTGTTGATAATTTTTTCGTGGGACAAATGAGATTCATTTTAGTAGATAACACTGAAATATTATTAAAAACATAGTGTAAAACATTGAAATAATTTTTCCTGTTGAACACTGATTTTCGTGAAAGTACTGCCTTAATTTAGCCCAAGTATCATCGCGAAATTTGCCATGAATTGCAGTCGGAGAAATTCCGGGCCCGAACGAGAGACGCCGCGCAGCGAGTCGCGAAGAGTTGAACCGGCCCCTCCAAACGCACACAAGAACCGTGTCCAGGAGCGTGAGCGTTCTTGCGCCCTGGAGGCCGAGGCATTATCGAGAATCTTACGAAATCAATTACGACCAGCAGCAGCAGCACCAGAAACCGGTGACAATGATGAGACGCAGGCAAAGAAGCCGCGAGACGTTGAATCGCCGAGGGAAAGAAGCTCGTCGGAGCAAGGACAACCTCTCAAAAACTGGTACGCTCTACTTTTACGAAATACTGTCGAAAATGTCGTTGCGCTCGGGGCACTTTGGTCATTGAGCGCAAAAAAAACGTCGATGACCCCGAGAGTGTCTTAAATTTAGAGAGATTATTTTATATTTTGCCGATGTTTAAAAGAGGTATATTTTCTTATGTCTTCGCAGGAACAATTAATCGCAGCACGTTGAAGTCTAAAGATAAGCAGAAGGTGGACAGGACAGTCTCGACGGAGTCGCTTTCCAGCAAGTCCCGGAATGTTAATTCTCGGCCGGAGCTTAGCAGGTCCACTTCCGTTCCACGTGATCCGAACAAGAGCGCGGGATGGTTCAAGCTAAAGAGCAAGAAATCCCGGTCCTAAGCGAGAGGCCATTGACCCATGCTAGTCTTGAGTTTCATATAAGTAATTTTATCGACGTAACTTCTTTTTCGTTAATTTAGTTCACCGTGCGACAGAGCGGCCTTTTACAAACTAATTGGTTAATACACTAATCAGGAATTCACGAAAAAGCGCCGACGAATACAATGTAACATGCATGGCATCATAACATGTCGTGACACTTGCCAGCTTTGAAAAAAAAACAACGTTTTTTTAAAGTTTAAGTTATTTATACACATGCATACATAGCACATTTGATGATCCTGTGTCCATCGATTTCCATTCTATGCGTTGTACCAAGTTTTGTAATCGAATGTGGGATGAAAATTCTAGTGAGTATTTGTAAGCATTTTTAGACTTGATAAGCGCGCGTTGATTGAACATTCGCCATATTATCGGTTTTGTTGGCGAGCAATATTTTGTAAATGTGAAAAATCAAAAATGCAGAAACGTATCCAAATTGACGGAATTTTAATTACTCGACGTTACCATTCTCTCTACCAAATTTATTCGATTAAATTTTCCGAGTTAGACGAGAGTACGTTCCGAAATACAGACACATTCCGTTCTGACAATCATAAAAAATTATGTAATACGCCGTGAGTCAAAGTGCCATTTTATTAGTCGTCTATTTTCGAAGTATAAAAAAGTGGAATGTAAAATCAGAGAATGTGGATTTTGTGAAAAAAAGCGTACATTATTGTTAAAGAAAATGAATCTACGTCACTCGAGTCAAACGAAAGACTGTTGATTAAAGCAAAATTGGAAAATTTCGATCGCATGGCTTCATTTCCGCTGCCTTAATGGCAACTGAAAATACCCAGCGTATATTACATTGTAATGTTGCAATATTACGATTTATAATTTGTCTTCAGCCTTGTTTCTGAAAATTGTAAAATGAATGCGATTGAGGCTTTGGAGAATTGGAGAGTTTTGTAGTCGAGAAACAGAGTCGCAAAGCAACGTAAATAATTAACACTTGTAACACAGTGAATCATCTCCTATTTGGTGCTAATTGCGCGCGTATTTGTATGTGTGTGTGTATATATGAATATAAAACTTTACCACTAAATTAGAATTATATGTAAATAAACCATATGTTAATATTTCCTTACGGTCTATTTTAAAATTGAATCATTTTATTAACTTAGCTCGTACTTCTGCTACTGCTGAGAATGAAGATGTCGAACAAGTAGTAGAACAACTTATATTTTGTAACACAATTGAGTAATTTCAAATAAACGTAATTATGAACAACTAATAGACGAGTTTTATTTTGATTTTACAAATCTTGACATCCTTTTAAAACGACCTTACTTTCATGCTAAAAAGTGACAATAAGATTTCCGACTATTGCAATTATAAAATCAAAATTTCCAAAAAAATGGACATCATGTTTCGGCACATAGGTTTCTTAGATGGATTCCTCGAATTTTAGTTTTGAATGAAACATTTCGATCCCGAGAGGATCCTTTTGGCTATAAATAGAGTATAGACTGTACATTACTTTAGTTGAGTTGTTTAAAAAAGTATATTTATAGAAAAATATTATTTACAGTCAGAAACTCAGTTTCTTTAAATGTACTTATTTTGAATAAATAATTTCATCACAAGGATGGAGAAATCGAGTTCATCTTATCAATGGAACACAGAGTGATTCCTGACAAGATTAAGACCATTCCCAAAAAAGTACCTGCAAAAAACAGAGATAGATTAGAATTTTGATTCAAAAAATTAATGAATATATAAAATTAATTTCTGCATACTTTTGTCGATCTGTTTTTCTCCTAAAAACCAGCCGCTAATTGCAGTGAATACAAAAGTCAAAGAATTAGCGACAGGGACAGCTAATGACAAATCCACGTTTTGGAGCGAGAAGAAATATAAAACAGAGCCACATTGGTTCAGCAAAAATGGCATCATGTACTGCAATAAAACAATCTATGAACCGTTACATTTGTTTTACTTTTTGAGGAAGCCCTTACATTAAAATTTGTCACCAAAAAACAAATTTCGTTGAAAAACTGCAGCAGAAAGGAGGAACCTCGAACTTTCTCGATTCCCTGGGCGCCGATTTTCATCAGCGGATTCGTAGCCCCCCATAAAAAGCCAACGAGAACGAGACATAAAACAGAACCTGAAACGTATTTTCGATTCTCATTCGATAAAACATAAATTCCGCTGTTGAAATTCCTCACCTATGGTAATCGTCATCTCAATTATCACGTGGAATAATTGACAGTTCCGCGTATATTATTTTTCTCGTTCCAACTGTCATTTCAGGAATTTACCAGTAGAGATATCTAGGAGAGACGAAGCGAAACTTCGAAACAACGCGCGGAACGAAAACCACGAAAACATTACTCGTTGTCAAGTACGAAAACGACTTTACCTTTGTTGCATTATAACCCTTTCATATTGTTTACACACAAACGGGTGGAATGTAAATAATTTCGATGCCGTGCGAGACGATTTTGTGACGTGCAGCAATCATGTTCATTGTAACGGGCGAACTGCACTTTTGGACCTTCAACGATGACGTCAATATTAAAGACACCGATTTCGGTGCATTTCGGTAAACTTCATGCCGCGGAAATCGCAGACAAATTGCAGGAATTTTAATCGGTTTCGAATTGCAGGTATCACGATAAACGCGTCGAAAATTTGTACGACGAGGGTAAAAGATCGTACATGCAAAGCCGCGGAATAATTTGCGTTCCTCAAAATAAAAAGGGGAACAAGTTGAAAGATGCAATCAAGTACCTGGAGGTATGGCAAACTCTCGTTTATTTCAACTGAATAAATACGCGATTTGTTTATGTTCATAGCCACTTGAAATAAACGAGAGTTTACTGTTAAGGACTCAAGAAATGTCAATTAAAATTGTTTCAGGACCAGTTGAAAGATTATTCCGTTATTTATTGTGGATGGTACGATCACTGCACGATCAATTTGATGCTCAATTCCGGATTGTTTATTTACGTTCAAGTTTGCCTTGCGACGGGGGATGTTGAAAAAATTGTCTTTGACAAATTCCTCGTTGGGAAAGTGTCGGACCGAGTTTCCGATGGTACAAAGTTTGAACTGTTCCATTTGTCTTGCAAATTTTAACAAATAAGCTCGCAATTGTTATTGGTTTTGATTGTAAAATGAATTTCCATTTTGTCCATTCGCATTTTTGTTGTTAAGTACTTCGAGTTATTTTGCGCACCAAAATCACAATTGTTTTAGAAAAATTACAATGCAATATGTTTTCTTGCTTTCTCAGTTGTGATATCGAAAAATCACTTGGTTTGCACGTACAATGATAGCCAGGTGACGCTCGTGCACTTCACAAGACCAAAAAGAGACATTTTTGACAAAATATCCAGGCTGGAACCAAAATTAGCCAACCTGGAAATATATGGCCCGAGTGGACGCAGATTAGAAAAAAAAATTCAAATGAATCGAACCGGAGACTTGGTAAAAAAACTCGCTTTTTTAGTAACGCGTTCCTCTGGTAATTCAAGCTTTTTCTATCTACTTTTTTCAACTTTCAGATATTAATTTGGTGGAAATCAACGATGAACGAGGTTTATCCCTGGAGCCCTACAGTCAAAGAACACGATCGCGCCAACGTTCATCTTTATCGACTGATTGGGTAGCCAATTGAACTTACATATCTCAGAACGTGCAGCAAAATAATTGCCTTTCCAAAAAAATCACACAAATTTTGTCACAATGATGCCATTTTCTGATTTTCGGCGGATACTTTTTGCAGGCTGGGAATGCTTCATTAGAAACGTCATTTGAACCCGTTCAGGTTCGATTTCCTGATCCTCCTGGTTCTCTGATTCCGAAGTCCGATCGGATTTCGAAAGGGACTTTTGGTCTCCGTCTTGCTCCTTCACTTGCTTGTGGCAAGCTCTCGAATGCTTTGCTTTGTGCAGTTCCCAATATTTCACTTTCCGTTCGTCAGGAGCGGACAATTCGCTGGCTAATTTTCGACTTATCTTTGTGGGCAATTCCCAAGTTCCCTGTTTCATCAGGTTTTTATAATTTAAGGTCAAAGCGCTAAGGAAAAATCCAGAATCTCCGCAATAATTTGTATCCGTACCTTGAAGCTGACCTTGGATCTGTATTTTTTGAAACCGTCCAAAATTCTCCCGTTGCTGTCCGCTTGGAATTCGGTGCTCGTGCAATGCCTGACAGGCCATTTGGGATGCCAGTTCGGAACTTCCCAATTTCCCAATCTCGTGGGCTTGAAAGCGTCCTCGGTCCAATGACCGTGCCAATAATGCGACATAATTTATCGAAAATATTTGTAAAGCATTGGAAAACTATATACTTTCCTACTTTTAATTCACAATCAAAATGTCATTTACCACATAGCCGGATTTAATTTCGTTTGGTTGCCATAGATACAAATATCCTCGTTTTAAGGACGTCGCCAAGTAACAATGGAAATCAAAAATTCGAAACTCAACAATCAAATTTTCAAAAAAATGGTCATTTTTCTTCTTTTTTCAGAATGAAACTCGAATTGTTATGCTATCTGAAGACTGAGTTCGACCCCTTGTGCATAATGTTCAATGCAAAGCACGACAACGTTATCCATTCCGTAGAACAAAAAGTTTCGAGAAAGGTAATTCGGTTCAATTCCCAGGAATTGTTCCCTTTTCAAGGTAGAACTTCCACGGAAATCCGTCTT
This sequence comes from Zelostemma sp. ZL-2020, assembly GCA_022816865.1. Classification (NCBI taxonomy): domain Eukaryota; kingdom Metazoa; phylum Arthropoda; class Insecta; order Hymenoptera; family Platygastridae; genus Zelostemma; species Zelostemma sp. ZL-2020. The sequence continues at coordinate 34,491 of JABFQM010000208.1, read as the reverse complement.
CAACCGGAAAAATTATTTCAATGTTATCAACTATGTTTTTAACAATATATTAATGGTATCTACTAAAATGAATCTCATTAAACAATTATCAACAAAAGACATTGCGGCAGTGGTATGCATTTTTGCACAGCTCTCTACCATAAATGTTGTATTTTTCAATTGCTTTGCGACTACTTATTGAGTTCGTTATTGGATTTAAAACAATTCACCTGTTGAAAATGTTGAAAATAGTTGATCATTGAGGAGTGACATGATTTCATTCACAAAATACAATAGCGCCTAGTATAAACAAACACATGTTATTACTCAGTGATTGGCTATTTTTAACAGGTGAATTGTTTAAAATCTAATAACGAACAAAATGAGTAGTCGTCAAGTCGAATTAGTTGAAAAATACAAAATTCTAAGGACAATTTTAGAAGATATTGTAATATTGTTGAGAAAATAGTTCATAACATTGAAACGGTTTTTTTCATTGAACACTGATTACCGTAAAAGTTCTATCTTAATATTCGAAAATGAACACAGGGAGAAGTGACGATCGAGTGGAGAACGTACCAAGTTTCGCAGCAGGACAAGCTGCAAAGAATCGCCGTCGTTTCCGTGCCCCTGCCGACCCACACGAGCTGCGTCAGGTTCTCCCCTAATCAAGAAATGTTACTGCTTTGCTGCATCGATGGATCGATGACTCTGCACGATCAAATAAAAGGCACCGGAAACAGCGTCAAAGCCGCGTTCGTAAGTTCTACCCGAAACGTTTCCATCGACCCCAAATTCCAAATTCTTACTAGTTTGTATGGTCTTAGATACCGACTTTAGCGTCATGGCACAGCGACGGCACCATATTTTCCGTGGGGAACGAAAGAGGGCAATTCCAGTACTTCGACATCGCTTTATCCTGCGTGAAAAGTCAAATGTTGAGCGAGGAAATGCTACCAGTCAACATTTTGGATTTGTCCTCGTACTTTAGGTATTGAAATCTGAACCTCTGTTTTTTCGAGCTTACGATGCGCTCTTAAATATTAACGATTTTGAAACTGAAGCAGGAGCCCGCCGGCTTTGCTGAAAATGGAGTGGAACAAAAAGTACGAGTCGTCGTTTTATCCGACGTATTACAACTGCGATTCCCTTTTCTTGCTGCTGTTCGAAAGGTACGCTTTAGCAATTCTCCGATGATTCGATGATGAAAATTGATTTTTCAAACTTTAGAGGTCCGTTATGTGTGATGAAAATGATCGAGGGTAACAACTTCGAGGGCGACGTTCTCGTGCAGAAATACTTGACTGCCGGCAAAGTCGAGCACGCCACGTCGATGCTGCTGTGCATGAACTGGGACTCCCAACCGCAAATCTGCATCAACTCCTTGAACAAGATTCTCATTTACCTGTTTAAATTACCCTTAACGCCTGAAAGAGAGAGTGAGTTATTTTAAATCGATTTATCCGAACTTTCAAACTCTACAACTTTCTTCATTGCAGGTCTTATACAAAACGCTCTGGGAAGTTTTCACGTTCCAACGACGCCGATAAGTCAAGCAGTCGAAGAGGAATACGGGAACGAAGTCCGAGATTTGACGAGACGGTTTTTCCATCACCTCATGAGGTGAATACAAAGCCAATGCTCAAAAATCTCGCCGAAATTCGAACCGAAATTAATGTTCTTGTTTTTGAGTAGATACAAACTGTTTGAAAAAGCGTTTCGACTAGCCATTGATTTGAACGACCACGATCTTTTCATGGACATACATTTCTACGCGGTCTCTTCAAACGACGCCGAAATGGCTACGGCGGCGAAGGAAAAGGCGGAGCAAAGTTTGAGTAGATCGAGTAGTTGCAGTAGTTCGCGTGAGTTTATTGCTAGAAACTCGACTTTTATTTTGGAGTAACGAAAGTTTTCGGTTTGCAGATTCCACTTGTTCCCGTACGTCTTGTTCATTGTGTTCCGACTCGGCGAGCGACAAAGATGAATCGTACTCCGAAGAAAGCGAGAGCGATGATTCGCCGAAGAATGAGAAACCCAGCTGCGGAACCACGCGGTCCAACAATTTCAAAAATTCCAACAGCCAAGCTCCTCCTCTTCCCGTTCTTCATCCTCCACTGTACAACAGCACGAATCTCATGACTACCTCCTTCAGCGATTCTTTCGATAAGCCGGAAAACAATCTCATGTCCACGTCCTTTAATGCACCCAGTGCTCAGTCTTTCTTGCCAAACTCGTTTCCCTTTGACCCCGCGTCTTTTAGCAAACCCAATAACACGTACAAAAAGTACAGCCTTTCGCAATCCGTGAACAACGTCGCCGAGAACTTGATCCCGTCGCTGTCCAGCATCAATCCATCGAAGAAAAGTCACTTGGATTTTGTGAAAAGCTCGATTCCCGATTCATTGCTCGGAATCCCAACGAGCGCTTCTTCCTACCAGGAAAACACCTTTTTCCCGTTCACGAATATTCCGTCCGTTTCTTCCAGCAACGGAAACTGCAATATTGCTTCCGAAATTGGCCCGAAATTCTCACTGACGGCGCCGTCTTTTTGCGAGAACGCTGACTCCCTGACGATGTACAACTCGAGCAACAACTTCATGTCGACCTCGTTCAACGACCTCGACGACGACGCCGCGTCGCAGAGCTGCGACAGCATCGGCTCCTCGCAATCCAGGCAGATGATCCCGGACATCGACATCGTTCCTCCACCCGCAATATCGAGCACGCTCGCGAACTACATCCAGAACTTGCCGAAAAAAAACTTGCCCTTGTCCCAAAGTACGCCGGGATTGGCCGACATTGACGAAGGCCTTTCGAAGCAACAGAGATTCCGTCCACTCGGCACGACTCTGCAGATCCTGCAAAGACAGAATTCGGTCTCCACGATTCTGCAGAATCATCACAAGAGCGGATTGTACTCCACGAGAACGTACAGGCTGAATTACGACCTTGACTATGTTCCGTTTCATGGAAGCTGCGATGCCCTGGATGTTCCTTCCATTGGAGTTGGCGCTTCAAAGTCGGTGATCCCGTCGAAGTATACGAAACTTGGATTGTCGCAGAGTACTACAAACGTTAGTATTAATAGAGAAACCAGGCTGTCTTCCAATGTTCCGCCTCTGCCGGTTATTAACGCTTCGTCGATAAAACCGTCAGTGATCGATGTTCCGTCCACCTCCAGTGAAAAACCAAAGGTCAAATTTTCCGATACCGTCACGCATATTTTGGTCCCTGGCTCGGTGAGGTTTCGTTGATTTGTCTTTTCTAGAAAAATGATTCGACTTGTAACGAGGGTACATTTTTTAGGGTCAAACACACCGGCCGGTTCAGAAACGACTGGTGCAGCTGCACCCGATGGATCCGAAAAGAGAATTGGCCGAGAGCTTGCCGCTGTGCCTTGGAAATGACGATTATCTCAAAAATTTCCAGCCCTTGTCGAGTGAGTACTTTGAATGAATTTGATTTGCGCTTTCAAAAGTATGAATAATGAATTTGGCTACGTTGCAGAAGACGAGGAAAATAAGAGAGCAAAAGAGCCTGCAAAGACTGAGGAAACTGCCAAAATCAAGGTCGTCCACTTTGGTCTCTTGTAAATTTATCTGCTGAAATCAAAATGGTGCACGCAAATGCAACGAGAGTATTATACAACTATTTTTATATTTATCTATTTTATACATTATTTGAACTTTTTCAATATAAAAAACAACTTGATAATAATCCGTCCTTAGAAACGCTTTATTTTTTCTCGCCACGAGGAACTTCCAGGACTGCTTTCAAGTCGAGCAATTCTTTGTCTGGGATGTACCGCTTTTTGCCCAGTTCGATGTCGTAAATGTCGACTTTCATAGTTATACCTTCGGGTAAACAGGCTTCCAATATTCGCACGAAGGAAGGCGCAATTTTACAGGCAACGTTTGATAGTTGAATGTTCCTTTCGTAAGTGTAAAGTTGATAAGACGCATCCAAGGCCAACGTCCCCGGTTTGTACCTATGAATTTGCTCGACTTTTGCTGGGTACGCCCAACTGAAAAATCGACAATAATAATGTTAAATGGATAAGAAAATACGGGCTTTTGTTGTTCTCACCTGTCTTCTATGTCAAAGTCCATGCGATCGGCGATCGAGTGAATTTGACTTTGATAATTCTCTAAAATCGGAAAATCGTGTCCTCTAATTTGCACATTCAGAACCGGACACATGGGCTGTTTCGGTTTTCCGATCTGCAAATAAACGTAATGATAATTTTCATAAAGCCCGGAAAATTGCCATCTTTACGAGTTACGTATAAATTCTAACCTCCAAATAATCAGGTTCCCACAAACTGGAAAATTTCGATGCGGAATTTGTGCTCCAGACACATCGCGGTTTACATCTCGTGATCTGAAAATTAGGTAAATTATTATTGTTTTTACGAAACAATGACATAAAACTTTTGAAAAAACGGAATTTTGAATTTGCTTACCTGTCTTGCGATATTCAGTGCCATTTTTCGGTTAACGCGGGTGTTTTATTATAAACAATTCGTGTTAAAAAGAGACTATTGACGCTTAATTAGTTATTTACTTAAAATTAAGTTATACGATTAGCAGACGAAAACTCTGTTTATACGATTTTTATACGAGAGGTGGTCCTCTGGGTCGTGTATTTGTTACAGATGTCGCTGTTAAAATAACCGGCGCTACATTTGAATTAAAGCTAAAACGATATTTTGACGAGTTACTAAAAATTTTGTTCATCAGTCAACTTCAATATTGATAAATTAATTTCGCCATTTTATTTTGACTTCAATCAGCGTTTTGGCATTTTTTTTTTACATTTTGATAAACTGATTAGAATCTTTCAAAGAATCAGAGTAGTCGTGTTCTAAATGATCGCTAAATTTATCTAATTTTGAGTAAACATCCGACAAAGCCTCGACTTTGTTTACTGCGAGTTCACAATGATCTGGGGCATCTTCTCGAATTACGCAAATTCGTTTTAGATTCAGGCCCATCATTTCTAGTTGAACTTCTGCCAATTCTCTATAAAGCTCGATTGATACCATCAAATAACATCGCGGGCGAACTTCCTTCAATAATTTGCAGAGAGTTTCTATACATTCCGCTCTCAATTTTTGTATGTTGTACTGGCTGAAGATAAAAATCCCCAAATCGCAACGTTTCCCCATTATTATGATATTTACACGAATTTTTTCTTTGAGTTGAAATTACCTTTCCAGTTCAGTCTCAAAGAAGATGAGAAACCTGTAAAGTTCGCTAAGATCCAAGATCGAATTTACGTATTCCATTGGATGATCGTTCAATGTGAAAAAAACTTGCGCTTTCTTTATCCAGGAATTGGCGTGCAGGTACAATTTTCTAGCTTCTTCGGTCGTTTCGATCAAAGAATCCGTAACTGTGTCTTCGTACTCTGACAATTCCAGCGAAACAAAGTACAATTTTCCTGAAGAAATCACTTTTTGAACCACGATCTCAAAGAAAGTTGGTCGTCCCCGCGATTTCATACCCTTATTTTTCCGCGGCGAAAGATTCGATCTCGCCTCTTTGAATGAAGTTGTTTGTTTTTGCAAATAGTTTGGATCAGAGCCGCTTTTCAAAGGCCAAATGTTCTCGGGATTCGACATGCGTTGGCCGGCTTGTGAAATCAAATTGTTTTTCGAAGCGCTAAACAAGAATAAATCGTACCTCACCCAACAGTTGGCGACGTTGGCAAAAGTGCGTTGTAAATTTTTCCACCTTTTTCAACAAAAGCGAACGTTACGCAACAGAAAATAATAAGTCAGCCGTTTTTACTTGCTGATTTTTTCATTCAACGTTTCGGTATTTTTCAATTCATTTTCGTGGAGGTACAAAACTTGAGTCGCAGCTGCTAAATAATGCCTCGCTTCGCTATAAATAAAATTACAAATTCGTGTGAGCCAAAACGTTTTTAAAATTAATAAATTGTTGTTCCAGTACGAACTTGTATTTTTTATTTTCAAGAAAGTGCGAAGCTAAATGAGTGCATTTCGTAGCCCAATTCGTAACTTCCGTGTTGTGAAATAAAAGCTGCCTATCGAGAACTTGATGAAGACAAGCAACGTATTTATCATCTAGTTCCAATTTGTTGTAGACGAACGCCAGCATTTGCAAATTATTTGTCATTGCTTGTTCCAATTTGTCATTCGACTTTTTCACCTTCGGTAATTCAATTGCGAACAGTTCGTCATTCGTATAGAACGGTATTAACTGTTGATCCGATTTTAAAGTTTCGTAACTGGATTTGGAGGATTCTAAAACGTCTTTAGCTCCTGCAAAATCGCTTTTTTTCGAGAGCAGATACGCGTAATGGTTCATTAGCTTTAATCCGATAAATATGATCTCCGGCTTTGAAAGTATCGATTTTACATCGTTGCAAGCTTTGCACAAGATTTCTTCGGCTCGATGTTCTTGTTTCACAGCCACCAGCAATTTCGATCGTTCGTAAAGCAGTGCCATTTTCATCGCTGATGAACGAAGGCGGAATTCTTCGTTCGAATCTGCCAAATCGTCAATTTTCGATACCATTTCCTCTTCGATAACGCGTATTTCTTGAATCAACTTTGAATCCTTCTCGTTCTCGTTTTGCAAAACAACGAATTTCAGCAAATTTCTTAGTCTTTGGTATTTCTCGTTCAGAAAAGCAAAGTCGTATTGTTCGAGTGAACGCTCTTCTGCGATTTGTTCCATTTTAATGCAATCACGGAGAAATGTTTGCCCAAACTCTTTTGTTTGACAAATCAGCGTTTCTTCATTTTCTCTTTTTTCCTTATCGTATCTGAAGTTGGCACTCGACCAAACATCGTTTATTCGAATTCAAGTAATGAACAATTGCATGTTATTTTATTTCTTTCAATCCGCAAGCAAGGGTTTCGATGTATTTTGGTCGAAATTAAAATACTCTTCGATAACCTCATCATATCCTACGTTTTTTAAGTATATTTTCTGCAGGTTCTTTCTTTTGTTCATGTCTACATTGCGTTTTTCTAAATAGTAAATATGCACAGAAAACGTGCCCGGAAAAAAAGAAAGGTAGATCCTATACAATTTAGAGAAAAATTGGAGCTTTTACTCCAAAATGATAAGATCTCACTCTTTTGGATTTTATTTTATAAGAAGTCGAGTAATTCTTCGCTGATCCGCGTCTAAAAACTCGGCAGGCATTTTCAAGTAGCCTATTCTAATTAATCGTGAATAGTTGCTCCATCTGAACTCATAACACCTCTCCATGTAGAATAAAAAGCGCAGCTGATTCGCCCTAATTAATTCGAATAAAAAAAGTAACGTCGCCAAGCTCGAGATCAGATTTTTTCAACAAGAATATTTTTGCAAGTTCTCAGGAATCCGCCTCGGTGGTTTGTTAGAAAAGGCGATCGATCGCCAGCGACGACTCTTGTCTCGCATGAAACAGTTTGTTTACGGGATTGTTTACGCGCAGTAACATTCGTCAACAAAACGAATGTCTTGTACACGGTGCAACGTATATAGCTTTCTCGATCTCGTCTCTCTGTTCGTTCCTCACGTGACCGCGTCTCTGTATTGATTTCGCAGCTGTGCATGCGCCCTTGCACAAATTCTGGCGTTATTGGGGTTAAAGAGGAAGGGAGCAGAAAGTCGCTGCTGGAAGCAAGACGGAATTCCGAAGCTAAAGGCGCATGGAGAGTGCAGTGGTCACCGTTTGTGTACCGGCCAATTAGCGTGATATTCGCGAGTGACACTGCGGTCATTGCGGTCATGAGCCGCGGGAATATTGACCTCAGGTAAATAAGTGTTATTGTGCCTCGTTTTTCAAATCGCTGCTGAACGCTCGCGACCCTTCGATTTCCACTCTCGAAAGCACTTCCGCGTGTCCGCAAGGTCACATTTCCTCGCGCCCTACGTCTTTGACGGCGTACGATTTTTTACGCGTTTACTTTGACGTTATTGAGAAAGAAATTATGGGGTTGTGGGCATGTTTGTTTTCTCGACGAGTTTTTAACGGATTATGATTATGATTTTGTTATATTGATTATGTATACCGCGAGTCTGCGAAATGCGCGATGAAGGCAGTGTTTTTATACTCGTGTAATTTTTTTAAGAGTTTTTTTTTGGTACTGGATTAATATTTGTTATGATTTTGTACGTATTTATCAAGAGGGTGCTTTCAACAATTTGTTTTCGTACTTCACTTTTTTAAATTTGTGTAGTAATTCAGAATAGGATATTTTTCAATAACTGTTATTTATATAAAAAACAGTTTTTAAATGATGATATTTTGTTATTAAAAATCTCAGTTGAATAATTATTTTCTCATTATTTTTAAATGTAACATTTTGTAGTGGAAATGATTTTGTTCGTGAGAGAATTTCGTAAAGTCATTAACTTATCATACAGTTGATAACTTTTTGCTCTGTAGAAAAGTAAAGTTTCCACACTGTGATCGATTCGCAATTTTTCTGTTATGTAACAAGAGGAATATACACGCAGCAGTATAAAGTATATGAAAAAGTTTTGCCGATTTGAAGTCTTATTAATCGCCAGTGAAATTGAATCATTTGAATTTCAAAATGAAAACACATAGACTTCGAAGTGTATTTTTAAATATTAATTCGAAATGTAAAAAGTACAGTATGACTCAAATAATTTTCTCTGTTGCGCAATTGCAGAAAATGCGATTGCAAAAATAGTTATTTGTTATTGTTACCGCTTACACACGCAAGTAGTTTGAAGGTAGTCTAATCTTTTGGGATAATGAGAAATTTGCTGGAAATTATTTATGTGGACGTTTATTCCATCGATTTGTCTTAAAAAGTGTATAGATATGTACTATAAACTTCGAACCTGAACACTTTCCATGCAGAATTTTCACAATTGTATTTTACTTTGATTAATCCATTTTGTCTTGGGATTAAAGACAAAAAAAGTGATTAAAGTGCGGCGTATTTTCCAATTTGGAAGTGTCTATAATTGGTGCGCGCGATGAAAATCGCTCACTTAACGCGACACTCGTCGCGTGGTTTTTAGCGCCTTTTTTTGATTAATGTAATTCAAGAACGTATTTTTCCAGTGAGTACTTTGCGCAGCATGCGATCTTATATTATATCATATCAAATCATATTGAAACTACGAAAAATAATTACATGAAAATACATCGAAGGAAAATAGTCTTAGATTTCAGTTACAATTTTCATTTATTTTGAATGATATTAAATTATTATTATTCGTAATGCAATACAACATTTTTGATACCTTTAAACATCGGTATATGCATTTGATGTATAAAAAAAAGAAAAGCGCATATCGTCAATACTTAAGCCGTATTACGTTTGTCATCACTCTTCGGGTTTCGCTTACCGCACGAAAAGAATTCTACGGCTTCGAGAATTTGGCGAAAAACGAGATTAGACAATTTAGAATTCGTACAATTTTTATAGATACGATGATATAAACTGTTTCAATGTCGCGAATTCACGGGAATGTACTCTTTTTGCAATAACATTTAATTGGCTCCGGAAGATGTTTGGAAAATACTCAATGCCGTAAAACATCGTTTTCATCCACAAAATCGTCCAGAGAATTGTTCGTAGAATAATTACTCATTTGAATGCTAATTAAAGTTTTAACTTTTCGAGTTATACCATTCGCTTGTAATTCGACAGAAAATTTGCTATTGATGTTTCCACGGACTGTAGTTCTATACTTTTTACCCAGAAATATTACACATTCATAATTCTTCTTCTCCATGCGCTGACCTCAGCTGAATAGAGTTCGGAAAAAATTTGCACGTCTAGAGAAAACTCTCCTTGATTCGGCCAAAATCGCATCGTCAGAGCAGAATTCAACGTGCGGATTTTGCCGGTGAATGTTCGTTACGTGTTTCTGGATAAATAATAAATGGAATGTTTATACGGGACTTCAAACACTTTACTTATTGAAAAAGTTAACGGATGATATTGCATGGAATAGAAACAAACAAGCTCGATTCTTATACTTTTGATGTCCGGAAATATGAACTGAATGAAGTCTTAATTTAGATTCGATAGCATACGTCTATTTTCTTTCGTCATACATATATTCAAGCTCGAACAATTAAGTTATAGCGAACGTGGTATCGATTTTATAAATCGATTTATCGATTCTCACGGGAATTGAGAAAGCGTTATACATAGAAATAGACAATGTTCAGAATGATTCGCAACTCATTTTCCCATTTGCATATTTGTAATTTAAAAGACTGCGCTCTTGTATTTTTTTCTTCTTTCCCAATTTAAAATTTAATTCCTTTTAAATTACGTCTGGATGAAAAGTATTGCACACTGAAAATATTGTGTTACTATTTGATTAAAAATTCGATAACAACAGATAATAACAACAACGATAATATTCGATTTTAATTTCAATGAAATTAAAATCGAATATTTACCAAACTATTATTATCTAATTTTATTACAATTTTATTCTGATTTCTAATTATTTGTTCATCAAACTATAAAATTTTTCATTATTTCATTACTTCATCACTCAAGAATGTATTCGTTCCTTCATTTTCATTATATACCATTTCATTGCATCCATATAATTTACTATTTTCCATGATTCTCAGCCAGATCATTCCTAACCAAATCAATAAAACGAGAACTGTATTTTTCCAGTGTAGATTTCTGAAATTCACTCACATCCATTTCCTGCAAAACAGATACGAATTACGAACAAACGATTGACGGCATTTGTTACCGTGTTGGTCTGCAATTAAAACTATTCCTGTACAACCTTTTTTAATGCCAACTAAAAATAGTTCTAATCCATATTCGGTCTAGTCCCAGTCTAAATACCAGCCTGATTCACCCTCGAAAAATCAACGATGATTCCGATTTTATTCCAGAGTCGTGACCGTTTAAAAGGTCTTCGAGGATCAGACAATGCCAGGGCCAGGAACGTGGTGACCTAGCTCTCTTCAACTCCGGGTCGATGCTTACGTTACGGCTGGTGTCAACTCATTTTTTGAAGCAACCATAGGCAGTGCCCTGCGCCTGGCAAAAGGGGCCTATAATATGTGCCGCGAACGGGACATGAACCCAAAACTCGTGTATGCAATTGACGATTCGTTGCAACCGTTGCAACAATAATCGGCGTCATTTATCCGGAAAAGAACGTGCGCGACCGTGTGGCCTTTTCCGAGAGTGCGGTCTACCTCTCGTCCTCCCCCCCTCTTTCCGCAGTTTCTTCCGCGACAACGAGGTGATTTTCCGTTTGATCTTTTCGCTCGAACGCAAAGAACAAAAATCGACCACTGGTGGCATCGCATGAGAAGAAATTCGAGTTCTATCAGAATCAAAATCGGCTGAGAAAGGACAATTCGTTCTCGATCAACCGGCTGCTGCAGTTTTCATTAAAGAAAACAACCCCAAACATACATCAAACTGAACTCACCATACATCAATCTGTGGAGAGCCGTGAAAGAGTGCATTGTAAGTTGCGATGAAACTAAATAATTGATTAGTATGTAGTTTAATTCGTACGTACAGCATCGATTACCGTTTATTAACGAGAATACGATAACTTGAATGAGTATGAGGCGGATGACGCAAATTCTTCGATTATTTCGCAATTAATCGTCTTCGAAATTGAATTCGTCTTTTAACATTCATCGACTGGCGCCCAGCTATGAATTTCTGGGACCTCGTGAAGAATCGCAGCTCGTTGTAGCCTGACAAAGACGAAAACTTAGTAGACAAATTGCCGGGGCGATCGAGGTAGGTTAGTCTCGCGAAAGTACGACGAAACGAGGAAGAAATTTCAGGTGGCACGCGTCCAGCCGATTACGTCAAGTGTATCGCGTCTACGTTATTTTGGCACACTCATTCTCGTCTGATAATCCCGCTAACCAAACTTGTTTTGACGATCAGTCATCATCGAGCCTCGGCTAGCTGGATATTTTTGCTGCCACAAACTGCTTTTGTCATTTTAAAAATAAGCTTTTCTGCTTGAAAATACCAGCTTCCAGCTGCGCCTATCGATTCTTCCCACCTCCTGAACTTGGCTCTATTTTTAAATCCAATCTCACGTTTTGTAAAGTATTTTTGAGCGAAGGACTTGGATTTATAAAGTTTAAAGTAGTTTTGTCATAAACGGCGATGCGCGTGGAATGAAAATTGACTTGACTTTCCATAGAAGAAGAGCTTCAAAGTGCCGTTTAAAGGGAATCGGAAGGGTTTAACGTTTTGTTGCGATTTTTGACAGTGCGGCAGTGGGTCGCGGTGCAGGCGTAGTGGGATGAGACGTCCTCAGCAAGAACCACTCCATTATCACAACAACCATCCGAATCATGAATCTTCGAGCAGTCCAACGCGGTCTCGGCAGTCTCGTGACAAGGCAAGTACTACGATTCTCACCTTGCCCCATTTCTCGATTCCGGTTGTCATATTCAGGCCTTTAGATAAACTTGATAGAGCACGATCGCACTTTGATTCAGTTCTGCAATTGAATCTTTGCTTTGAAACTTTTGATATCGAAGAAAAAACTCGAGTTGACACGAAATTTGTGAAATCACAGGAAGAGACGCGTCTTGCTAAAGTAAAACGCGTCCTAACGGGCTCTTTACTGGGTCGCGGTGCTGGAAGCAGCCGAATTTTTGGAATACAATTGGAACTCATCGATCCCTACAACGACACCGGCGTTCCCTACGTCGTTCATCGCTTATGCACGTACATCGAAAAACACGGCTTCCAAAACCCCGCGGTCTTTCGTTTATCTGGTGGAAATCCTCGAATCGCCGAGAAACTGAGAACTGCCTTTGAACGTCGCGGCGATGCTGACCTCGAAGGGTCATCCTGTCCAGCCACAGCGGCGACTCTTTTAAGGCAGTACTTGAAGGAGCTTCCGCAACCCCTCGGGCCACCGAACTTTGTCACCAAATTGTTGCAGATTCATTCACGTGAGTTGATTTATCAAAGTTACTTTTAGGCTCACCACTTGACTGGAAAATCTGGAAATTGAGGATGTTTTTGACCTTTCTGGAAGAGCCTTTTTTGTTCAGCTTCGCAGTATGCAAAAATGGTTTATAAACATTATGTATCGTGTACGACTTTTCTTTCGTGATGGAAAACCTATCAAGTCTTCTTTATGCGAGAATCGATTTAAAACGCTTTTTCATTTCTTGGAAATCGGAACATTTAGTGTTTGGGAAGCCTGGAAAAGTCAGGGAATAATTTTCCAGGAAACCTTGGGTTTTCTATTACAGCGTCCTCGAGGTCGCTTTTCTTAAAACGAAGGGAATTTATTTATGTTTACAGAACATTATTCGAAGAACCAAGAGTTCTGGATCGCAAGCACGAAGAAACTTCTTTCGACTCTGCCGCCCTCTCATTATCGTTTACTCGGCTACCTTTTCATCTACTTCAACAAATATGAATCGCTGCATCAACGGAGCGTCGGCGTTTGCGACGTGTTTGCACCCGTCATTCTCCCGTACGTTCCACCGGCGACGACTCTTTTCAACGACATTTTGACAGCGGCCAATGTTCTTTTCAACAACTGGTAAGTTCCTGCATTTTTACAAGCCTTGGAAAATGGCATTTTGCGAACGGGTCGCGAATCGCAAAGCAAAGGATATTTCAAATGGAAAATTGCATTTGACGTTGAAATCGGGGAATTTAAATTTAACTTGCACCTGACAATGCCTGCGAGTGACTGAATTATGTCTTGATGAACTTTGCCAAAGTCTTTATTACGCTCATGTTTAGAATCGGCGGTTACGCCAGATCTATAATACAAGCGCCCAACTTAATTTCATTTGGCTCTTTGGCGGTTCCCCCTCGACTTGGCTTGTACCTACAATTTACGAAAGCCTGACGTCACGATTCCGCCGCTCGTATCGAGTGCTCGTTAAATGTTTACAACTTTTTAAAAATAGACGATGTCGCCGCAATCTCTTTAATGATGTTTTTACGTTTTAAAAAAAGTATTGTCTCTTGCAATTCGCGGGAAATGATGTTTATGCTGGAAGTTGATGGGAAGTATCGCGATGAATTATCGATTCTTTTTCATTACCTTCGTTTAATTACTTTTCCTTATCTTTGTTTCTATCTATACCTGACACAGAATACAATTATTTAGATGCTCGCGAATGATACTAATTTTCAAAATGAATATTTTTTCTCTTTCTGACGCTTCTGGGAGCGGTTTTTAATCTTTTAATCTTTTTAATCTTCGAGAGTAATGAGAGAGTGTTAAACCTACAATTATTCTACAAAATTCAATTGTTGCACTTTTGTTATCGTTTGTGCCTCAAATGTCGTTGAACTTCCTGCTTCATTAATGGAGCCGCTAACGTGTGTGAACTGCAAACAATGAAGGTTCCATTTTCCAAGGACTCGTCAAACGACGCGATAAATAAAAAGCGTGCTTTGCAGTTTAGCACGTAATGTGCAACGGCAATAAAAATACTCCTATTCTCGATCGCAAAGAATCTCTTTCAAACGATTTTTTTATTTTCTTGTAAAAACGGATGATTTATCCGGGTCCATTTATCCAGGAAAATTAATGAGCCGCGTAAAATGTGAGCGTTTGAAAATAAAAAAACGCAGAGAAAAATGAGGGAAAATGGTGTGCAATAAATTGCATCGTTTCTATGAACAAAATGTTTCCCGTGAAATTTGTATGATGCGCTTATCTCATAAATGATAGCGAGTCTCCGGAGTCTAGTCAACCAGGCCGAATTGGTTTAAGGTAGTTTCCGTTGTGCGCGGTCACGCATATTTGACTCAGCGCATTTGCGCACCCACGTAAATTACGTCAACGCGATCCCACAGACGTTGCGCATCACTCGCGTCTCGTGTTGCGTTGATAAGAATTCAATTAGGTCCAATTATTCTCTATTCTGCAGCGTCATGCGGAGATGCAAGTTTCTCTTTTGCATTCTACAACATCACTGTTTACAATTTAGTAATTATTATTTAGTTGGAAATTAAATTTCAATTGAAGCTTTCGAACTTTGAAAAAAAGAAATGTATATTGAAGTCAACTCTGGGTGATGGTTGATGCATTTTTTATGCATCACAGAAACTCTTTTTACTGTTCAATGCTAAAGTTTCAAATGTAAATGTAAAACTCTATTAAATCATTCATTTATTTCAACGATCAGCAGGATTTTCACTCGGAATTTAAGTACAATTTTTACTATGTTTACAGAATGGATTCATTGCTCAAACATTGGTCAAAAATGTGTGAAATGCAGTGTTGTTTGCTGAAAATTCTGCAGTCAAAGCGAATACCGTTTCTTGCTATTTCAGCAAAATTTATAATAAATGACGTTCGTGCTCATAAATTTATTCTTGCTGTTCCAAAACGTGAAAATTTAAGCGCATAAACATTTGACAGCCGTAAAAGTTGACCAAAATAATTTAAACGATGGAAATCAAGTTAAAGATTTTCCGTTTTGCGAAAACATGCAAATAACTGATGTACTAAAATAGAAACATTCGATAATTTAATCAGCAATGCAATTCATTTTTATCTGGGATCGAATTTCAAAAAATACTTAATCATCGTTATTGCTGGTCCAATTGTTATCATATTGTATGCCACAACGTAACACTTCGAGATAAAAAGTCGTAATGAGAAACTTGCGATTCCTTTCTTGCACGCCCAATCAATAAATTTATTAGAGTTCATAATAAATGTTTAAGCAACCCAGATAAATATAGGAAAATTCACTCTGAACATTTCGAGAAGTAGAAATGCAATATTCCAATTTCACGAATATTGTTATCAATTGAGCATGGAAAAAGTCGAACTCAACTTTACGCTGCATTTAAACCAAGATTAAATGTAAATATCCACATTGAACTCCGAACAAAATTGAACTGTGAAGGTTCAATTGTCCGTCATCGAAAGGGTTTCATTGAAGATTAAATCGAATTTAAAGTTTATTTACGTCGTAAGTGATTCCAAAAATATTTTTGAATTCACTTCTATAAAGAGTTTTATTGACATTGACATTTTTTAAATCCTTTAAAAATTGGGTTCAATAATTCTTTGTAAACTTTTTATTTCGCCGCAGCGGCTTGTAAAATGAGTTGATTCCTTTTCCCTTTAAACTTTAACTCGTCAACAAATATTAATCCGAAGGACGAAACGAGTTTTGCGACCCTCTATTTATCCGAGGAAGTGAGAAGAGCAGAAATGAAGATAAAAGAAGGAAATGAAAAACCTGTATCCCTTTACTAACACGTGCTCGGTGGCCTCGGTACATACTTTGTTGCTTTCGCTTGTTATCTCGTTTTCTGAGTCATGAAATACGCGCGCAACATCAGGCTTTCGTTTGGGGTACGAAGTAGACAAATTTCTTCCTGGTTTTCCGCAAGTTTTCCGAAGCGTTTCTGGAATGATCCCTCGCCAATTTAACAACTTAAGGTTTAACAGTTTCAACATGCAATTTGAGACTAGACGCCGATTCTACTGACTTGGGAGAATGTGCTTGAGTCTCGTACGTTAGAATATGATTGTTCATTTCGAAAAATAGTACAATTTAGTTCAAATTCGACTGATGATTGATTAAAAATCAGATTCTAAATGTTGAGACTCGGGCACATTCTCCCAAGTCAGTAGAATCGGCGTCTGATCTCAAATTGCATTTTGAAACGGTATTGAATTTTTTATTGATGAACAACCCAGAACTTTGCAACTTTTACTATTACTTTTCAGTCGTAACAGAAAATCGACTGTGTAATTCAATCCTTCGTTCTTCAGTTAATCGATTGAAAACATCTCGCTCTGTGTCTTATTTAGTGGTATTTTTACGTCAACGCTTCATGGAAACAAATAGTATACAAAGTCATTTTACAAACTTCTCAATCACTTTGAAGATTCGGTTTAATGTCGGTCGGTTTTATTACATTTATTGTTCCTTTTATTGGACAAAATTATTCTTTGTCGAATGATATCTTCATGAAAAGTTATCGAGAGTACATAATTTTTCTTCGCATCTGACTCTACGCGTTTGAGGTAATGTTGAATATTCTCGTCGATATTATTTTCACTCGTGAAAACTGCGCAGTTACTTTGCTAAACTTGGTTTATTCTAGACTGGCATGCGACTGGGATGGTTCGCGTTATTAGATCACGTTCTAGACATTCCGCGTGATGTCATTAACCGATCGAAGTGGGAAAAAAAAGCATTATTTATGTCGAAGAGTATACCTGTGAATTTTACATAGAAAACGTTTCCATAAAAAATACTACACTTTTATTCCTGGTTTCCGAGATTGGATTGGAAAGGTTTGTTTTTCCGAAAACTTTCTGGGTTTCTTTTTCAATTTCGTGAAAAGAAAAAAAATTAAAAGTTGAACATCAAACTTGGAAAATGTTTCGAATTTTTGTCGCTTTATTTGGGTTTAAAATCAACATAAGAACAGCTATGAATCATAGAATGATTCGCTGAAGCAAAAATGTAGACCTCGATGCGGTTCCAACAAGAAAAAATTGAGAGCTAACACGCGTACGTGCTTGCCATGGTGACCTTGACACGCGAATTCGTTTCAAGGGCATGCAGTCCGGTTAGCCCTGGAACGCAGAAAAATTCATCCGGAAAGAAAGCTGATACTCTGAATGGGGAAGTGCCGTAATTTTCTTCCTGGTCGAAATTTTGTTAAAAAACTGCGATTCATTATTCTTCACCTTCAATTAATAAACGTTTGGATAAATTCAGATTTTGTATCAACTTGCCAATTGCGTGTAAAACGTTTCACAAAATAAATGTCCAATAGGACAAATGAATTTCCCATGAAATCTTGAATTGGGACGGAAACAAATTATTACGCTTTGCTTTTTTCGCCTCGTATTTGCTGAGTCACTATTTATTGGCACAACTTTTCGACAAGCGAGTTTAGAAATTATGTAATGAGTCCGAACAGGCTCTATCCCTCTTTTTCGCACAAGCAGTTTAGACTGCAATTGAAACGGCAGTTTTAATGATGAAAAGGCCGCTCTTACGAGGCGCTTTCGTCTGGCAACGAAAATAAGTCTGAATGTTTCAAAATACAATATTTTTAAAGCGAACCAAACTAGGTAAACAACTAATAAGTTATCTTTGCCCTTAAATTTTTCGTGCGCGTTTTCATATGTTAGTTGATAAACGTATTTTTTCAATATTTCAAGTTTATAATTCGCGCATCCATAACATTTTTTGTTACGTTGTTGCATAGAGAAATGTAACTGTTCAGAGTTCGCATCTAACGGAACATTTTGTGCGTCAAACTGCTGTTATTTAGCGACAGATTGTCTCCCTAATTAAATTGCAACTGGATTTAATTATTGTCGTCTTCTTTTTTCTATGTCGTATCTGAAAATCTTGCGAGTAATGAACTAATTCTGGAAGTAACGAATCGAAGTGATTTCAGGTTTAAAAAAACGAAATATTTTGCGCTGCGCACAATCTGTTCCGTCAGATCCGTAATGCACACTTCGAGCCAAGCATCGTCTTAAATTTACAGCGATCGCTGACACGTTGTTAGTTGGTATATCCGAAAATAGTTAACCGTTGACGTCAAAGGTGCAACTCGTGAACGCGCGTACTGCACGCGAGTTCCTTCAATCTTGCCAAAACTTTTAATTGATCGTTTCGATTCGTGCATTTAACGCTCTACGTGATAACGTAACGTAAAAATGTAATTGGAACAAAGTATTTATAAGTAATGCAAAACTGTAAGAAAAATGTGTCTAGAAATACGAGCCATAATATGAATAATGTACGTAGAGTCACGTTGCGATTTTATCCCAAGTCACGAGAATTTTATGTATATCTTACAAGCAACGCGAGGTTTTACCACGAAAACAATTCAAACTCAATTGAATATTGCTACGAGTTCTTGTTTCGATCTCGTGATTTAATAACTGGGACGGTTTCAACTTTTATTCGCGATTCATGATTCAATTTACTGACATTAGAAGTGTGAAAAACTCATTAATGCAACAGCCGAATTTTACGAATTATAAGTTTTCCTAAAAGAACGACTTGACTAAAATTTTCAAAAATAATGGGATTTAGACCTATTTTGTATCTTTTGATTTAAAATATATAACACTCTTAAAATTGCATGTGTTTCATATAATTATAACGCTTTATACATAACTACTTCATTCTATTTCAACTGCATTTTTACTGATAAGTGATAAAACGTTTGTGTTTAAAAGCATGTCAAGTTATTCGAAACATGTTGAAAACGAGTTGAAACGGGGCTGAATTTCGCCATGAAATTCAACCAATTGATAATTTTTTATGATCACGTTTACACGAGAAGAATTTATTGAAAAGTAAGATAATTCTTAATTTGGAAACAAGTCGTTCTTCCAAGAAGCCACAGATTTTGATTGTGGTATTCATAATCAGCATTTTAATCATTTATGCAAATGAAATTGTTCCCTCGATTCTTAATGTACGCGTATCGATGCAACGCGATACTTTTATTGTCGTAAAAAGTAATCGATACAAACAGTAATTAGACCTCACCAATGGCGTCGTTAAAGAAACTTCTGGAAAATTCTATTCGAAGGCAATACCACTTTTTATACCAAACAAATATGACATAATGAAGTACAAGGCTTGGGGCATAAATCCAATTAAATTCGTTCAAAGTCGGTGTTTAAGTCGAGCGATGGAAGTATAAGAGGAGAGAGCGCAATGTACATAATTGACAAATGCAGCGAAACGTTTCATCGACAATGTTACTTTTACATCCGGTAATGAATAATTGAGTTCAAGATGCAAGCTTTTTTAGATACTGAAAAATGCTAGGATATTCGATGGAATGAAAAATGCTTTCGAAAAAAAAAACATCATTTTTCACCTTTTTTTCATTCTATAAATACTTTCTGGATCATTAAGTTTCAATGCCACGATGATAATGATGAAAGGTTGCCAAAGACGTTAAAAATAAACTTAAAAAATTCATTCTTTTTTTTATTCATGAAATATTAAACGAGGCAATGGAAAAATATTGAATTACTAATTTTTTCGAAGAAATTGAAGAGGAAAGTTTTTCCCTTCTGACGTCACGAGAAACATCCTGGTCCTTTTGCCTGTATGTAGAAGGAACTTCAATGAACCGGTTTCAAATGTAACTCTCGTTCTGGAAGCTGCACGTGGATGGTGACGAGCTGGTCTGTCAATAGAAGCTTACAAAACGCCGGCACATTCTCTATTTAGTCATTCGAATTTATATAATTCTCTAACAGTGCCTCGGTCAACAGTAAAAGTTTCTAAAACCAAATTTCGTAAGAAAGATTTTGAATAAAAAAGATGGAAAGTTCATTTTTCCAGTTTTGTTGAATTTGGAAAAAGGAAAAAGTTTCCGAGATATTTACGATGATATAAATCGAAACATATCTATCCTCTGAAATAATTGATTTACTAATTCAAGCTGCTTTCGATGAGACAGCCAATGCTCACGTGATATTGGTTTCGGTTATTTTCCGCTTCAGAACATTCCAGAACTATCACTTACATTTCTCGATTGTACATAACAGAAAATTTTTCAAATCTTTACATCTAGTTTCTCGAAATTAAGGTATGCAATGCTACGATCGTTATCACTTTTTTCAAAGACATAAAGCAATGCGGTAAATACAAGTATCGTTTAATATTATTATCGCTATGGAAAATAACTTTTGGACTCCTTTTTTATCGGAAAAATGAATCGAGCACAATAAATATTATTTCCAAGTCAATTTTCATTAAGTATAAAGTTCTTTTTTTATTACTTGCATAATTAATTAAGAGCTATCACATTTGCGGAATAAAACTCTCCGTGTTATCTCTTAATTATCGCTTCAGTCTGAATAATGAAACCAGAAAAAGGAAATTGAAAAACTCTTTGAGGAGTTAATTTTTTCGAGCTGGAAAGCTTTGATAATTTATGTAAATTTTACTGCAGTTACATTATGTATTTTCAAGTTCGATGTACATGTGGCTCGAGATACAGTGCAAGACGTAAAATCCTTTCTCGAGTGTAGAGGTTGTTCTACGCCCATGTCCCACCAACATACCAGTACACTCGTGAACCATGCACAGTACGGATATAGGACTCTGTTCAACCGGCAAACCGGCGCAGTACGTTCTCCACTGTTTTGGAGTTTACAAGTTCGCTAAAACTGACGCGATAAATGGCTCTACATTGAAAAAACGTGGCTCGCGAAAACTGCAACCGGCGCGTTACTGCAGCTTGATTGAATTACGATAAATTAACGTCGTTGAATTTGAAAAAAAGCGACGTTTCGGGATTGCGAAAGAATCGGCGCAAGTGACACTTTCACGACGATACTCGGAGGAAGCATCCATTACGCGAAAACCCAGACTACCATAAATGTTTCATCGAGTCGCCGAGGCATTCGTCTTCAAGCCGGTGATACGCTATTGGAAAAGAAAGCTGGTGTTTATGATTACATGAGTACGCTGGGCGCATCAAGGAAATCCTATAGATCGTAACGTGAGTTAGCATGATTCGCGCGCTGAAAAAATGTGCATTCCGAATGGCAAATTATAGGAAAATCCCCAGGGTGTTGGACTTTCCAAAGTTTCTCGTTTTTCTTTCGGAAAGGAACATTTCTACCTACTTTTTAGCGATGGGAAAACTTGGAATGAAAACCTGAGTAGCGCATCGCGTTTGGATAAAATTCCACGTTACAGCGATTGAAAGGTTGTTGAAATGTGCTGTGAAATTTCCTTTTTGCTTTCAAGTTACGAGAAAATCGATTTCACGCGATTGGTAGCCAGCGTTCAGAGTCCAATTTTCGCCAGTTTTGAAATTAAAAATAGAACAGGTACCGATCACCACTTGACACTCGGTTGAGGACATTGAATTGATCATAAATATATCAACGGCGGATTCAATAAAATGTTATTATATTGAATCGAAGCAAAACTTTTCAATTCATAATATAATAATAAATATCAAGATGACGAAGATCAATGAATGTCAACTTTAACAGTTAATCTTGTATTTTTTTTTGAGTCGCGAAGAACAGCCTTCAAACTGGGAATTGATTAAAGAAAAATAATGTTCAAATGGTGATTATAATTTCACTGCCCTTATCACTGAATCCAGACACAGACAAAAGCAACGACGAGTCGTTAGCAAACTTGTTACGAGAAGAAATCGCCCGAGGAAAAGCGTCGAAACTATAGAAGAAAATTGTCCGACTCCGGCGATCGTGCTTTCGTTTCAGTTTTTCCCTTTCTGAGATTAAGTTTGCGTACTAAATTCTGTAACATTTTAAAAACGAATAGAGAATGTTGAAAGAATGAAAAAAATGTAAATTCACAATGTTTACAGCTGCACTTTAGACGAGAAATTGTCAACAAATGATAAATAATTTTTTCATCTCGGGTGTTGATGACGTAACATTTTTTACGACTTTTGTTTCTTGCATAAGAGTAAAAGTCTTTGGAGTATTATCTTGCGCTCTAACAATGCAGCTGATTCACCGCAAAACATTATAATTATAGGAATTCTGTACTTTAATCATTACTTTTATTGCACTTGGTGATGTAAAGATTCCGGATAATAATCGATTACGATATGTCCTAGTGCTATTGATCCTTACATTAGTTGATCGATGAAAAGATTAATCGTTGATTAAAACTCGAATTACGAATACATTTGCTGAAAATGCAAATAAAATTATAAATCGACTTTGACGAAAAAATGTTGTCTGTTGCAGTATTACGGAATCCACGGTGAACGGCAAAATTTCCGGTGATCGCAAGATCTGTAAGGATTCAAAGGACGAGGTAAATGAGTGCGAAAGCTCATCGCTGTTTTGCGCGCTGAAACCGCCAAAGCAAAAGGAGGACCGCCTTGATTCTGGACAGGAACGAAAACTCATAAGGTAAAACCTCTCGCCAATTATTGATTCACACAACTTGAGTCTCGTGAATTTTATTCGTGCTCTCATTGATCGAAAATTTCAGAAGCAACAGCGAGGAACGCATTCTAAAAAACAACCAAAAAGCTGCGGACAAAATCCGCAGGGTTAGCAGCCACGAGGATTTTAACAGCGAGAAACACCTCCACATATTGTCGGAATCACAAGACATGGGCCACGGAGTGGTAGGTTTCCTTCTCTTTAAAAAATAAAAATTCTTCACTCATGATGAAAATTCTCGCGATTTCAGAGATGCAACAATCTGCCGTTGCACGAAAGAACGAACGTGTCGCCGGTTTCGGTGAAGACCTCGCCGTTCCCGTCGCCCTGCGATATTCTCCTTGCCCCGGAAAGTTTCGAGTGCGACGTGGAGCTTCTCAGGAGCAACGAGCGCTTCAGCAGAAGCCTCACGCCGCGAGGGAGACGGCAAGTTCGGCGCCGGAAAGTTCACAAAGTCTTGGGTGTCGATCAGAGCTCGAGCAAGGAAAACGAGGAGGAACACGATGTTTCGTCGACTTCGCCGGGTCGCAACGGCGCGGGACAGAGCTTCCTGGAGATGCTCAGCAGCGGACCCAGTCGTTCCCCGTCGCCCGCGCGACCCCCGACAATCGATCACGAGTCCGAGAATCCCACTTTGACCAACTGGGGATTCCAACACAGACAAGTGAGTTGAAAATCGGTAATCAAGTTTTTGAGGTATGTGGTATTTAAAAAAAATTGATTGACGTTATTCGTCTGGATAAGTGCTAGGAGTACTCGGAGATAATCGAATGTTATTCCTCGGCAAGTGGAAGAAAATCATTGAACAAAATTGAAAATGTTTTGTAGGAAGCGGACCTGAATTCGATCGAGGCGATATTGTCGCCCAGGAATTCCCTTCTGATCCACCGTAGATTCTACTCGAAGAGTGAAGCGTTGCCGAACGAGCCGGACCCAAATGAAATCGGTTTGAAGAATGTGACGAAGCAAATAAATGGACTAAAGAAGAAAATCAAAAAGTACGAAGCCGAGTTCGAGGAGAACTTTGGTTACCGGCCGAGTCACTCCGACAAGATGAATAACCGGGACATCAAGAGGCTTTGCTGGGAGCTGAGCAATCTGAGAAAGGAACACAAGATGCTGAAGGAGGGCATGGTCAGCAGCTTCTTCAGCAAAACGAATAACTTGCTGATCGAGAGCCCGAGTCCGACGAACAATAACAACAGCCAGGAAAAGTCCCGGGTAGGATCGATGGAGGAAGTGGTAAAGGAGTCCGAGAGGAAGCTCGGCGAAAAGCGGAAGAAGAACAACCGGTCTGAGAATATGGACGAGCTCACTTACGAGCAGCTTTTGGATGAAAAAACGGCGGTGCAGAAGGCGCTGCTTCAAATCGAAAACGTTTTCGGCAGACCGGTTTCCAAGGAAGACAGAACCGTCGTGAGATCCTTGTACGACAAGTACAGAACGCTGAAAAGGCTGCTCATCAGAGTCGGCGCGGTGAGGAAATTTACTAATCAATTGCGAAATTCGTGAAATCACGCACCAAAAATGGCGCGAGTCTTGAATTTTTCATATTTAAAAACGAACCGTAATATAATATTCACGTCACTGATTTGAGTCAAAATTAAATTTCCATTCAACGAAAAAGTCCATCTTTTGTTTCGTGTTAAAATGAAATTATTGAACGATTTGTAGGAAAGTGAAGACTACTTTTGCACAGATGAAATCATTTCATGAATGTAATTTTGTAGAATAAGAACAAGGACAGTTTGTCGGAGCTGGCGACCATTCTGGAACACGAAGCGATGGACTTTACGTCCTCGTCGCTGCCCGGGAGCTACAACGACTCCGAAAGAAGAGCCAGCGAGCCTGACATGTCTCACAGAGGTATTTTGGACTGCATCGATTCCACGGATCAGCTGCCAACCGACAGCGACAGCCAGCACAGCAGCAGCGAAGGGAGCCGTTGCACCGTTGAAATTTTGCACGCTTTGCCACTGTTAGTATCGTAGCTCAAAGCGAGTTCATTTTAATCCTCGGAATTGTCTTTCAAATAAATATTTTTCCTTATTTAGAGACGAGTTATTGGCTCTGCAGCGAACCACAGCTGAAGAAAAGAAACGTTTGAGGCGAGCTTTGAAAGAGTTGGAAGCAAAGTTCGAAGTTCGCGCTGGTCGGCGCATGCAACGAGAAGACCGCGGGCCCCAAGTGAGCCTGGCCTACGAATCTTACAAACAAACCAAGGCCAAACTCCGACTGATCGAGGCTCTACTGGCGAAAGGCTCTTGAACATCTAACGCGTCGCAAAAAGGGCCAAACAATTTGATTAGGAGATTTTACCTGAAGAGCACAAAACTTGAATTTTACCACTTTTCAATGATCAATGAGTGTTTTAAAGAAGAAGCCAAAGAGCGCTGAAATAGTAGAATGACACATTTACATTTGAATGTCGCTGTCCTGTGCTAAATATACGTGCGTCATAGTATTTTGCTTTTCTATTTGTGATAAAGTAAATGATACGCTTCACCGAGGTTACGAGATTAACGAAGGGAAAACTGGGAAAAAAGCTCGCGACTTCGAGTCTGGAAAGTTATTTATGAAATCTGAGAATCGTTCATTCCAGTTGAATTGCGTTTGAGTTTAGAGAAGTAAAAAAGATGAAACTTTTGATATTCAATGAGTAAAGTGAAGAGTTATATTCGATAGCGCTCGCATGTTCAGTGTGTTTTCAGCTACATTTGCATTCGCAAATAAGCGTTTTTATACGACACCAAGTACTCGAATCGCGTTGGGTTTTTCTTGTTTGTACTGTGAAAGATTTTATAAGAATCATATTCTGTACATATTTTAGCATAACCTTTGTTTTACGTATTATTATGCAAGTTGTTTGAATGCACGTTGTATTTATTTACGCTGGGAAATTGTGTATATTGTGTATACACGTACACGGACGTTTATGATGTATTTCTGCGTTCGTCGATCGAACAGAAACGGATAAAACGAGAAAACAATTCAACATTATTTGCATCTTTTTGCGTGGACATGAAAAATTTCATGAATCGCTCGTTGAAAGTTTTCAACAGTTGATTTTGAAAAAATTAATTTTTGTACATAAAAATAGTTGTTAATGTAACATAGCGTTGTAAATATATTTCTGTACGCGAACGTTTATTAACGTAATTACGTATGTTTACATTTCAAGATTCATTTACTCGACTTATTCAATTATGAACGGAAATAGGATTGATTTTTTTCATGTCTGACAAATATTGTAATAAAGTCCCTTTGTTTTAATTAAAAACTTTAATGCATTGAAGCGTTTGTTATGAGTAAATTGTAGCCTGTTTCATGAATATAAAATTAGCGTAAGCCTACAATAAACAAATAATTTATGAAAAGATAATGACAATGCGAAAAGAGTCGATCGAGATGGTAAAGGAGCATAGGATAACCCACGAATGTGCCGAGGGTTTCATTACGAAAGTTTTCAATTTTGATAATCGTGTTATTACGATTTCAAAGTCTCCTTTTATATTTGACGATACAACATAAATATACACGTATTTTTTTATATGCTTAGAAACTTTGTCGCGAAAGAGGCGCGGAAATTGATATGAATTTTCGAGCTCGACTGAAAATCAGGGGAAAAGTCATTGCGCATTTTTCTTCCTTCAGTTGTGGCGCGAAGAATATGAGACCTTGAAATATCCGGAGAAAGGTTTTTCGAGCGACTTTCGTTAGTTCGTTACACTATGATTACGTAGAAATGAGTTTCTTAGAGCGGAGGACGATGAAGACAAGCAAAAAATGATAAAAATGATACTATTTCGTAGACCAAAGCATTTTTTAGTCTGTGATATATATAATGAAAGATGTGGTCCTTTGTCGAGAAAAACTCGATGTGGCACCATGGATTTCGAACATTGTACAAAGTGTTTTGAATTGCCCGGAAAATATTTAAACAGCCACATTGCTGCGTGAAAAAAACGAGAGAAAAATATCTTTGACGAATGGGTACATCGTTATCTTCTTGTTTCTCGCACAAAATTCATTGTTCGAGGTTTCCGAGGCGATTTAGCGCACATTGCACATTGTATTATAGTTTAAGAAGCACATTTTTTGCGTAGGTATAACGTTCCAAAATTCGAGTTGTTAAATTAATGACAAAGAAAAGTCAAATTTAAAATATCAATGCCTACCAAAAATGTCTTCTATTGAGAGAAATTAATTTTCGTAAATATTTTACCAATGATGAGATAACGTCGCGATATTTCTTTAACGTATGAATTTCACTTATTCGATTTAGGCAGCGTAGGAAAGGCATGTAGAAAAGAGACTTAGACACTAAGATAACGTTTTATATTGACGTCGCTTAAGATACTTTTGTAGCTCGTAGCCAACGCGATTTATCTTCGAAACAAACCACTGGCAGACAAACTTCAGAGGGCTCCTTCTGAAAAACCGCAGAATTTGTTCAATCGACAGATGAAAAGCACAACGAAATGCAATAACAATTTTACATAACTAAACTCTTCGAAAAAATTGTGTTCAACGCAAACAATTTGAGAAACTGAATTTGCAGTATTTTTCATCCGTTATCATAATTTTGTTACATTATATTGTATATAATATAATACATTTTGTTTATATCGAAGAGAACTTTTATAAAAGTGTTTTGTAAGTTTCTTTAAACTTCAATTAGTCTTAAACAATATAAAAATTAGATGTTTCTCAAGGCTCTGTTATAGTTGTTCAGATGTCGTTTCCTGCTGGTGCGAAAAATCTTTCATACCAACCCGAGCAATGCGTTGTCATGATGGTCTGACAATATTCGTTCTCCGTAATTTCATACAAATAAACAAATAAATAGAAATCTGTGAGCCGCATCGGCCGAATTACGCGTAATGACATATCTAGTTAATAATAGACTACAGTGACATTTAGTGGTCAAAAGGTGGAACTCGCGTATGGCATTCAATAGCACTATGTTACAGTAAACCATATGGTAATAGCTCCCTGCGTTCATTGTAAGTGTTGCGTACAGACTGCACAGGATTTTCGAAAATTATTGTATCTGAAAAGGGCGTTTTTCATTCGACATATTTTTTGGTTTTGCAAAGAGAGCGACTTTGTGTTTCGTTTGAGTTTAGCTGAATGTTAAAAACTGACGGTTTTTGAATTGAATACAATAATTTTGGTTCATGCTGTGTTCATAATATCCGTCAATAGGATTTAAATACTTTAACGTTTATACGCATGTTGGATGTGAATACATATGTATGTACGATACATATATACTTGCAAGCAGCCGGTACGTGGTTGTATTGAAGAGTTACATAAATATATATATAAAAAAACATGATATATGATAGTACATCCGAATCGAATAGTAAAGATTATTATTGATCAATCAATGGTGTACTTTTTTCTTCAACCCCAAACATCCAATTCTCCTAATTTTTGTAAAATGATTATTTATTTTTTACTTACGTTTGTCCTTTGTTTTTCAGCGTTCATGCCGGAAAAACAATCAAAAATAATAAATTACACCTCGATTTTCAAGCTAAACAATATTACGTCCAGTTTTTGAGTTATTTTCAATACAATACAACTTGATTTTTTTCTTTTTGTCCCTGCAATTTTTAATTACATCAACAGATAAATAACTTTTTCACGTACATTATGTTATAAAAATAACCGCAGTATTAAAATGTACTTTTGAGACTATTAAAGAGGAATAAATGTATCGCCTCTTGGCGTTTCAAAGTCGAGGATTTCATAAACGAAAAAGGGTAAAAGGATTTTTTGGAATTAGTATTTAAATTTGACTTCCACAATGTCGATATATTTCGATGTATTTCGACGAACCTCGATAACCCGACAACTTCAAGATGATTACATCCACCTTTTTTCCTGTTGATGTTGACAGTCACTATCTTGACACCACTACTACTGGTCATCAGAATACCGTTTTAAACCCTGATAATCTACATTCAAACAACATGCAAACACAATGCAAACGCTTGAGGAATCAGCTGTTTGCACAAATTTTGTTCAAGATTGTGTCCGCATATTTACATCGAATTTGATCGAATCATTCGATCAAATCATTTGCATTTAATTTTATCAAATTTCATGCAAATCTTCGATTTATTGTTGTCCCTGACGGATCGCTCGCCATCATCTGCCATCGCTGCCTATATTCGCTAGAAAAAAAAATCATATTTGAATTTTCGAAAAGGTACTTCTTTTTTATGGATATTCATGACAGAATTAGTGGGACATTGTTGTTGAAATTATAAATATACTGAATTTGAGATAACAATTTTTTTTCACATTATAATTTATTTTAATTTGTATCGCTTTTTTATTAAATATAAGTTTTCCATGTAAATGATCATTGAAATTATATTTTGTAACCCGTTATCAGGTGAAAATAGTTAATATTTCAATGACGGTGGCAAAACGGTGGCGAGCGATCCTACAGGGGTAGTATTCGTTAATTCAATTTTCGTTGTTACAATAATCATGTATATTGAGCTCTTCAACATGTTTCAAAAGCTTCAGTATATGATTTTTGAATAAAAATACGAAAATATACAAATACTACAAAAATAAGTGGTTTGCATGAAATTTGCATGAAATTTGATAAAATTGCATGCAAATAATGATTTGATCAAATGATTTTATCCAATTTCATGTCAATATGCGGACACAGCCTTGATCAAATTTTTTGCAAACTGTGTTATCAGGGAATCGTCGAATAATGACATTTTGAATCTTGTACTATCTTATGTACACACACAAAATATGAACATTTGTTATGTAGGTACTTGAATAATTCCTACTTTTTCATATTTTTATCCGATAATAATTTTCCAAGATTTGCTGATAGCCATCAAAGTATATCTACGAAGTGGAAACTATTGCACCTCCAATATTGATAGAAACATATACCAATTTTCCAAATGAGTCGCGACGAGAGTTTGCTCAAAAGTGTAAGTGATCTTTTCACCGAAGAGACATTAAAAGACATCGTAATTAAAGCCACGAATAGAAAAGAAAGTAAAAACGTTGAAATCGTATCTTGGGATTTCGATGAAGCAAATGCCAAAGGCGACAGTTATCTTTCCATCACGAATAAAGTCATCATCAAGGGTAAAATTGACAAAGAATTGGTGGATGTAAAGATTTTTGTCAAGTCTCTACCCCAAAATCTAGGAAGAAGGAAGACGTTCAGAAGCGCCGAATTTTTCCACAATGAAATCAACTTTTATCGCGAGGTAAGACGCAAAATCACATGACACCAATGATAACAGTTTACTCATTTATCCCACGAATCATTGGTTCGAAGATTGTGCCGAAATTCGAGCAGTTTGTGAAAAAGAAAGGATCGCCGCTTTTGCTTTGCGTTCCAAAATGCTTGGCGTACGTGTTGGACGGAAGCAACGATTTTTTGGTCTTGGAAGATGTCAGTCCTTTGGGATTTGGCCCGATCTCAAGAAAAACATGCGTTGATTTCGCAAGTTGCTGTTCTATGCTTTATACTATGGCCAGATTTCACGCAATTTCCTTTGCCTACAAGGATCAGAAAAAGGACGAGTTTTCGAAAATGAAAGAATGTTTGAAAGAGACTTATTACGCCACGGATTTATGGAAATGGTACGAGCGTTTCGAAGTAAGTTTAAATAATTATTTTAGCTCGACAAAATAATTAAACTCGATAAAATAATCTCGAATTGATAATGCAGGAGACTTTATTCAGAGTAGCCAAAGATGCCTTAGCCAAAGAGTATCCAGGTAGCACAGCGGAAACAAAATTCAACGCTCTGGAAGCTGACGAGCTTTATACCAAAAATGTCGAGTTTTGTTCGCGCCGGAACACACCAACCGCGGTGGTTTCTCATGGGGATTGTTGGGCCCCGAATTTCTTGATACGCGATTTATCAGGGTCGAATGACAAACAAGTATTGATGTTGGATTTTCAACTCGCGAGATGTTCTAGTCCCATTTTGGACATTTCATTCATGATCTACTCGTGCACCGATAAAACTTTACGAGATGAACACTACGACCAGTTGCTAAAAATTTATTACCATGAATTAAAGGAAACTATTTCGAAACTCGGTTCCGATCCCGAGGAACTGTATTCGTGGAATACATTCAAAAAAGAGGTTGCTACTTGAAACTTTACATATTTTTTTAAACAAGTGTACGCTTTTTGAGTCCATCTTTTTTATAGGTCGAGGAACAATTTGTCTTTGGATTCATTTTCGCATTGGAAGCTGTTCCTTTTTCTGTTGTGCCAGATTCCGAAGCTTTTGATTTGGATATTATTAAGGGCGACAATGCAGTGGACATAGCAGATGTTTGGACGCTTTCTAATATAAAAGATAAAGAAGCTCGCCGTCGTCTTGCTGACGTCATTGTTCATGCGTCTGAAAACGGTTATTTTTAATGTTATACGAAAGACCTCATTAGCAACGATAAGATTTTTATATGGAAAATACCTCGAATTGTGATCTTCAAATTACCAACGTTGTTACAATGTATTGAAAAATAAATTTAGGTCTGCCAGACATTTACATTTCCCTTGCACTAAAAGTGCAATTATCGCCAATAATGTCTTTAATTAGTTAGTTTTTAACTAATTTTAAAAGTCAAAAACATTTTCAGTTCATATAAACAAATTTATTCCATAGAAAGTGGAATTGAAATTGTTGGAACTACACTCTTCAAATATTCAGCGATGATCTACACAAATAAGTTTTTACGTACACGCACGCAATACAATATGTTACTTAACTAACCAGCATTCAAAAGTGTTTACATAAATAATTTCAAGCAGCATTCAGAAGAGTGTAACTAGGTCATAAATCTAAACGTAATTGAGTTTGGAAAATCTACGAATTTAAGAATAAATTCTCCTTGTGAAATGTTACGTTTACAAAATTGATTACAAATAGATAAGAAATGTGTGCTTTAGACAAATTTTTCCACATTTTTGGGTACAAAATTAGTGGAGCTCAAGTTCAATCTTGATTTCTTAATTTTTCCGCAATACTTTCTTAAAAACCAATTGAATTGTCATGACTTTATTTTTCAAAACATTCCACTGATTTTTCAACAAAGTATTTTTGACTATGACAGAGACGCAGACAGAAAATGTATGAGTTTTAACAAATGAACGCATGAGACAGTCGCTGGTGTTGAAAAATATGAACATATGTGAGTAAGGAAAATGCAGCTGAGAATCCAGAGCGACGAGCATCATTTACTCGAGTTCTCCACAGTCTTGTATCGTGATTTTCTTGGACGTTTTACCACTCTGAGAACCCAATGCTTCCAACTGCAAACACAACATTGAATCGATATTGATTCATCAGGCTTTACATTGTCATTACAGAATTGTACATGAAATAATAAAACTCATTATTGCTCCTCTCGAGAAAGTTCTCTTTTTCATAAAACCTTTGACTTAAACAATATTCAGATTTCTTTTACACATTTTCCATTGCATGCAATCCTTTTTTTATGCACGAAAGCGACTTTTTATACTTGCTTACAATGTCAACATTTTAATAGAAAACATCCGTCCATTAAAATATGCATTGCTCGGTCAGATACCGATCAATATGTACAATGTAAGTGAAAAATTTATCACTCGAACTTTACACGAGCCTACGAAAGCCTTCGAAGAAGAAATATATTCGATTAATGCATGCATATTTATAATACATGCCAAGTACCTTTCTAACCACGTCCATTCCTTCTACCACTTTACCAAAAACAACATGTTTTTTATCGAGCCAGCTCGTCTTTGCACAGGTAATGAAAAATTGACTGCCATTGGTGTTTGATCCCGCGTTAGCCATAGAAAGAAGACCAGGTTCCGTGTGGACCAAATTGAAGTTTTCGTCTTCGAATTTATTTCCATAAATCGATTTTCCTCCAGTGCCGTTGTGATTGGTGAAGTCACCCCCTGAATTCAAATCATATTTAGTTAATCAAAGAAAAACATGAAAGAATCTACGATTAATAAAGTTTATTTAAAGAGTAAACATCCACAATTACGAAAAAGCTTTTAATAATGATGGAGACCTTGACACATGAAGTTTGGAATCACTCGATGAAACGTGCTGTTTTTGTATCCGAAACCTTTTTCGCCTGTGCAGAGGGCTCTGAAGTTTTCAGCGGTTTTTGGGACGATGTCTTTCCTTAACTAAAAAAAATTGTTTATTTAGCGATTGCGATTATTGTGAGTAATAAAAATAAGAAATTGGCAAACTTTTGCCGCGCACTTCATATACGTAGGTAATAATAAATGTAAAAAGGATGAAGAAAAATAGGGTTGTAATGTGAAATCATGGCTTATTTTGAACTTGTTTATCCTGTACTTTTCTTACACTACGTCACAACTCTTGTAACATTGTTAAGATAAGAAACATTTCAGTTTTAGTTATGTCATAATATTGGGCACTATCTTAGAAAGGTAAACTTTTCAAGGGATTTTTGTTCTTTCCTGGCTCTTTTTGAAATTCACATTGAATTTTCAAGAATTTTCAGCAAACCAGGGCAACCTTGATTGCGGGAAAAACATGTTTTGGGTGCTTCATTTTATTTTCAATTAATTATTACTGTTGCCCAATGTTTATAACGTCGCAAAAAAATAAGTTTATGGAGTTTTTAATGGCGTTTGAAATACCAAATTTCTATTTTTCAATTACTTCTTTTGTTTTTCACTAAATGTGTAATATTTGTTTTCATTATTGCAAGTTTTGTAACAAACAAAAGCAGTAATTGAAAAATCAAAACTACCAAAAAACGTTCGATATTTGCAAAACATTCAATATTGGTTTAATGATTTATAGTGATAAAAAATTGAAATTCCAAAATCCAATTTATATTAATGATATAACAATTATTTAGAATCTTTTCTCAATTAAATAAAATCTTTCATAAAAGATAAACTGCTGAAATATTCAGATAAGAATGGTTCTATAGAAAATCAACATTTTCCATAAACATGTATAAAAATCGCGATAATGATTATGAAGTCGAGTTATAGTATTCCCGGAAAGTCATTACGAAAAATGCCCCGGAAGATTAAAAGCCTTTGATTTTCCAGTGCAATCTTCCTATTCCTTTGAATAATCAATTGCATAATCGAGAAAATCCGTTCTATTTCTTCGTAAGGTCATAGGTAAACGTTTCGAATGGTAGGGTGATATCATTTTCACCTGCTGCGACAATAATATCTCACACAATGATACTATTCTCGCTTAGCTTGCTCGTGTTACGTCTCGCACACTATCACACAAACATCTCGAACGGAAAATTCCATGTCTAAAAACCGACTTTGTACGGCCAATATTAGCATTTCTTTTCTTCTAAAACACCCTAATCGTAATAATCCTGAAATCGCGTTCCATTCTACTCAGAAATTCGAGTAACCCAAGAAGAACCGGACCGTCTAATAGTCGTCTTTTTCACGTGTCCAGCGAAAACACGGACCGTCTAAAACACGTACCATTTTCGGCTTGTTCCGTCTTTTAGATGACTTTTAGACGCTTGAAATGGCGATTTATCGCGTGCATGCGTCTGCTAAAAGAGG
>JABFQM010000207.1:0-45882 GCA_022816865.1 Zelostemma sp. ZL-2020 | reverse complement strand
TATCTCTGTGCAAAGAGCAGATTACGTCGAGGCGTGGCAACGTCTAATTATAGTAATTAGCGGACCGAGTAATTAATTATAATCGCAAGTCGTTTGTAACTTCTGTTGGCGTGTCCACTTTGCGCGGCGCTCCGGTTGTACCCGCGTAACCGAACGTCTTTCCTAACAAATCCGGAATTCCCGAGTGTCACGGGGATGAAGACGAATGTTTTTCGAACACTCCCCATCGGCGATTCTCGGGGCCCCGAGACGCCTTGCGAACGCCTCGTGTTTCTAGGTTCCAAAGGAAAAGCATCGGCTTATTCATCACCCGCGCGCAACTTTTCGCTTTCCTTTCCAAAAGCTGCCAATTACAAGCAACGCGTCAATAGCACGTCGTAGCCGCGAACCAAATCAAGCAACGCGATTCGAGTACTCCGATAAATACGGATGCGCCGTTATTCAATGCACCGTCAACGCCACGTCAGCTCGTCACACGCGCGACGCCAGGAATTTGCCTGATGAGTTCTCGTATCCTGGATATTCTGAGAATGACGTAACTGTAACGAGGCAACTGGAAATTGGAGATTTTTTTCGAAAAACTTGGAAAGACTTTCCGAGTTAATTAATGGGTCTTTGAATTCGAAGCGAAGAGAAGGGAATTGGCGGAACTTTTTGTCGAGAATGCGAACGATGAATCACGCGTCTCGGCGATGGGGTTGCCCCAGGAGGCGTGTAAGTTACAATTCGATTTGAATGGAGATTCCGCGAAAGGCGCGAGAAGAGTCCTCCACGCTCCATTCGTCCTAATTCGGTATCGCTCGCCGTTTAATCGCATTCGGGTGCAATGTCGTGGAAAATTTCATTCGAGCCAAGGACGTGGCTGGAGAAGAGCGAGAGGATCCCGCTGCGACTTTGTCTCGACTTGAGAGAAACCCCGCCGCGATCGGCACGCCGTAATGCAAGTTCCGTCGCGATATTTGCATACTCGGCTCTCACTTTTGCCTTGCATCCGAAAATTCATTGGGATCGAAGATTTTAATACGCGACGCCGAACGTGTCAGCATCCATCGATGGCGTCTTCGCGCGGCAATACGTCGCTACGCTTCATCGCTCTCCGTCAATTTGGATCCACGTCGTGCTCGAAGTGTTGCGACGATGGCGCCGTCACGACGCCGAGTATTCGGCGATTGATGACAGTGACGGACCGAGATCTCCCGTGACGTAATTCCTCTCCCGCAGACTCTATTTACGAGCAATTTTTTATCGAAGACGTCGACGTCCCGAGAAAATCAATGTTTCCATCGCGAAAATGTACCGCGTATAAATTCAACAGCGATCAATCGAGAGATGGACAGAGAAAGAGAGAAGTATCGAAGCTATAAATCGCCGGATGTAACGAATTCCTGTGGGTGTGCGCGCGGCAATCAAAAAGCGTCGTCGAACGACGCGCGAGTGCGAAGCTGTGGCCAGGGCGAGCTCGGCTAGTCCGTTGTCACCACAGGTGTGGACGCTCTCGTCATAAATATCGGGCCCGATAATACAGCGGAGTCGTGCCCGTGAACCCTCTAATTGGGGCGTGGCTGCGGTTACACCTTCAGTCCTTTCTCGTCTCCTCTCGTCTTTCCTCGTCCTAGTCGTGCGTGGGCTTCATCGGAGGACTCCGATGTTCTCGTACTCCACATCGATAGCGACTACAACGTCCCGTTGACCTTTTTGGCTCTAAACTACCATCGCAACAAGGAGACGACATCCGGTAGTCCAGACTCTCGCCCTGGCTCACGTGGGAGGATTTTTAATCTCCGTGTATCGAATCGCGAGTTCCAATCGTATAAAACTTGGGATAACAATTTTTGGCATTCGGAAAATTAGAATCCTCGAAGACAAAGACTACGAGAACCGAAAGAATGTTGAATTCGATGCGCGAAAAGGGTCGAAATTGAAGAGCATTGAGGAAACGTAGTTTTTGTGACGAAATGGGAAACCTTGGCGTGTCTCGATGCAATAGTCTCAAGTTCTATCGCGCCCCCCAAAGCGATCAGGAGCAAGAGGAAAGCTGTCATTCTTAATGGGCCGTGCGTGTCGGAGATCTGACCTAGGGTCCGTGTTTGAACGTTAAAAGGTGGGCCGGTTCCGGCACACCTCCCTGTTAACCGATTGGACCGTTATTCTCTTTATTTCTTACAAATTTATTACGCGACACGAGTAGACGACCTTAACTGTCGGTTGGCATGAACCCGCGGCCGATAAGCGTGCATGCCCCGCTCGTCGTTGACTGAGCGAAGGTATAACGGTCCCAGTGCAAAAAAAGAAACGACCGAATAACGCGAGATAAAATGATTCCTGTCTCTTCTCTCCCCCCCCCCCCTGCAGCCTCCGGGCCCCCCATTATCGTCCTTGCCACTCGGCAATCCTTACTCCATTTGAGGCTCGTTAATCGGCGTCATTAAGAGCGTAAGGCGATTCATAACGACTCTTTCTCAGGAGCCCGAAGGTTTCTCTTCTGCACGTCAATAACAATGCAACTGGAAAAAGCGTCTACGACGCAATTACATGGTTTTTTTCTCTTCGTTTCATCAGCTCTACCAAAAAATACGCGACTCTCGTTCGCACGCTCTATGACGCGGGGTAACGAAACGCCGGGAATGCGTTCCCTACGAGGACGACGAGTACACCTGTCCTACTACGAAAGAAAGCACCTCTCGCGGACTTAATTTTTAGCCGGCGAACGCGCTCTTGCACGATCGATGCCCGCTCCCTTATCGGGAATCCTGATCTTTCGCAGTCGGCTGTAAACAAGGATTACGAGAACAGGAAGAGCCTTCTTGCAGAAGCAGCAGCTCCTTGGGAGCAGCCGAGATAAAATACCAGTCGAAGGTACACGTGGACTCGATCCAATACATTCTCTCTTGCTTATGAACCCGGCTGACCCGACTCCTCTTCTCCTCCCTGATAGCGCGTCGACGAATCGCCGCTGCTTTTGGTAGCGAGCCATGCTCGATATATACAGCTACAACGGCAGCTAATACATGCCGTAGACTTGCTGGTCTATTTAGCAGAGCCGCTCGCTCGGCTAATGCATCGCCAGCCGGCACGTTCTACATAGTAACTATCGTTGGCTCGCGATGCTATCATTATTGTGCAAGCGCAGTACGAGAAAGCACCGTGCTCCGATGATTTTTCGATATGCTAAGTGAATCGGAGAATTTGCAGGTGACTGCCGGTTATAATTCAATCCCGCGCGCAACTGGAAGAAAGTTGGGGGAAGGTAACTGCGCCTATCGGCCATTGTCTGCGTTAGATGTCTTTCTTTCGAGCGATACCTACATTCCGCGGGACTAAACGTGAAAAAAGTACGTCCTTAACCCGCCTCGACGCAAAGGCTACGAATATAATGCCACCAGGATTTGCGCGCCTGCTTTAGATCCCATCTATTATTCATAGCTCGACCTTCTTAGCGAGCGTTACGCAACATCGGTTCTGTCTCCCACCGCGAGCGAACGAGCGTTTGTTCTTGTTTGTTTTTCCAACGGGCCCTGCACGCGCTACCACGTGCTCACCTGTCGCGGCGCGAAACGACGCGAGAACGCGGTCGCACGGACAGGACCCGTCGCGCTCTCGCGAGTAGTCCGACAGGGTAAACACGAAGCCGGTGCGTCTTCAAATATTTGAGCGCTCTCGATGTTATCTTTGATAAGGGGCTCGATTCGGTGTCCCGGG
Source organism: Zelostemma sp. ZL-2020 (assembly GCA_022816865.1). Lineage (NCBI taxonomy): Eukaryota > Metazoa > Arthropoda > Insecta > Hymenoptera > Platygastridae > Zelostemma > Zelostemma sp. ZL-2020. Next base: position 42,183 of record JABFQM010000207.1, on the reverse strand, counting down.
GCGTTCGATGAAAGACGGGCTTTCATAAAAAAGCGCTCTATCAACCCGCATTTCCTCGCTCTCGCGACGAAAAACCGGACACGATTATCTAATCTACGTCGCTTCCGCAAACCGGTGTATACCTCGAGGATCTAATCTCGAGAGTTTGGGAAAAAAAATAACGAACGGGAAATTCGTTAGGAAATGTGAGAGGACTCGAAGGGAAGAAGAGGGAGACGATAAATCGCGGTTATTAGCGAGAGATTACGTGGGTTAGCGCACGGATTGGCTCGACGTTGGGTCCAAATCCAAAATCTATATATCCGAGGAGAGACTGAGCGAAACGAGGAGGAAAAAGGAGAGCGGGGGAGACGCGGAGCACGGAAAGCTCCGGCAGGAGGGCGGCGCGTCCGTGCCGTGTAAGAAGATTCCGACGCGTGCACATTGTTAGGGGGAATCAGATTAGCCGCAGATCCTGATGTATGAGCCACGCTGTTATAACGTTCGCGATGGAGTCCTTGGTCTCATTCCTCGATCGCAATCAAGAACTTTGTCCAACCTCGACGTATCCGCTTTATCTCCCATTGCATTTGTCTTGGCTACTCATATCTCTGCCCGGCGTTCCAATTAAAAACTTGCGCTCCGAGAAAGGAAATCCCGAAAAATGAGATCGATTTTTCGATCGACGAACTTGTTGCGGCGACGCGCGAGGAGACGATGTAAATTATTTACGAATCCAGTCATCTTCGAAGTCTATTTCTGCGCTCGAAGATGCCTCATTAAAGAAACGACGACCTGTTGCGATTATCTTGATAAACCGATCGGAATTTGACGAACGTCAATCACGGAGTCTCGATAAAAGCCAGGCCTGTTTCGTAATATTCGAGCGGGGGGCGCGAGGGGTGTATTCGGCGAATCCGTGACGTCACGTTTTACAACCTCGGTAAGAAAATTCGTGCTTCCCCCCACCAGTTTCGAAACGTGGCGATGCCCAAATGACTTCGCGAACGATTTCGCCGGAAATTGAAACGAGCCTCTCGACGACGCCGGAATTGACGAGCTTTGCATACAAAGGGGTAAGAGAGCATCCCCCTCCCGGCAATGTTTTCAAAGTCCCTGAGAAAATCAGATCACGGAGAGGGTAGTTTGATCGCATTTAACTTTGACGCGCATCCATTGATTTCATTAGCCAATAGTGACGCGTACGGTGGGTGCGCTGGGGCGAGAAGCGCGTTAAATTACATATGCGAGGGGTGGCCAGGATCGGGGGACAAAAGGGGGACCGAGAGAGCAAGACGCGTTACATTAGCACCGCGAGGTAATGGCACCGGAGACGTCGCGATAAAAAGAGACATTAGTCATTCGGACCCGCGGTAATTACATCAGGAATACATCGTCACGGTACGCGATTACGCGGCCTCCAATGCGCGAAGCGATTTTTCAATCCAGTTTCATTTTCGAACCGGAGATAGCGCCGCGTTCCCTAACGCGAAGAGAAGTCGTTAAAGGGCCAAAGTGCCGATTCGAGAATGAAAATAATCCTCCGATCGGGAACTCTCGTTGACCGAAAACGTAATGGGAAATTTGTCGAGTGAATTCGCCGCTCCGTGTTTCGACGCGCAAGCTTTATACTGTAATAAGCGACGCTTCGGGGGGGCATAAAAAAAGTTTACCGCATTATTTCGGTGGTTAATAAAGTACGCTGCGTAGCCGTAAAATTCAATTGCGCCAATAACGGGGTGTTCGCAACGGATGTGTTTTTACGACGAAGAAAAAAAAAGGGAGAAAGTATTTTTCCGAAAAAAAAGTCGGCTCCCTGGCTTCTCGTATGGAATCGAATGATTCGAAGAATCCGAAATTGATCGACGTGTTATTTATAAACGCAAAACCTTGTTATTCCGTTGATTATCTCATGCGGCATTCCTCTTTTTGTCGATCGACTTTCCCTTCCTCTCGTTCTTTACAGCACCGCGCTATCCACAGAAGATCACCTTTTTACCGGTCGTTGCGACCTCGTCATTCCACCCTTATCTCGATCCCCTCAAGGAGCAGAAAAGAGCGCCATCGCCTCCGCAGGACGAGAAAAGTGAGCGAGATGGTGCCGAGCCACGTGACGAGGTCGTCAAATCCGAGGGCAATTGAAAATTATACAGGAATCTGCTTTTACGAGCAGCCGCGACGTGTGCCTTTCCCATTTTCTCCAGTTCCGCTTTCCCCGATGGTTTTACGCGCCATTTTTCGGGTGATTCGAACGCTAAATTATTATCAATCGAGAAACGCTTTTTGCCCTGTTGATTTTCAATGCGAATGACGTAACGTTGGGCTCGCGAGGAACGCAAAAAAACGCGTTCTTCGAATCTAGAATGCCGCTTTTGTAATTGTCGCACTTGCAAACGCATAAAGGTATGCCTCATCGGCATCTGGCCGATGCGGCGGGTAATTAAGGTAAATGTCCAAGTCGGAATTCACGGACTCAAAATGCAGGTAGTAAGGTGACGCGCTATTGCCTCGAGGATTGTTAAGCATGTTAGATTAATTATGATCGGCTCGTCAATTATGTGGGAACCTATTAAAAAGCTGTATTTTATGGCTGTTTCAACACTATCTTGCTCATCAAAGTAAATCAATCAGCAACGTTTATTTAACGTTATGACGATGAATTTACATGAGAATAGTTCTCGGATTAATTAGATAATCGCTTAATGTACACGATGCCAAGAATGCCGTGTGCATGTAATCTAATTTATTGTCATTATCGATTTATGCTCATGCGGGATTATAATCGTTTTTTTACACGAATGTTTTCGCCATTACGTAGCGACCGTTCGATCGAGGCGGCGCAATGGGAAAATGCCATTTCCGTGGGGGTTAATTTTTCAAAAAAATTTAACGAGTCGTTGTTCGAATACAACCCCGCGTCGTTTCGCTCTACGGTCTTCTCTATTACAACCTGCAAACTCCATACGTTAGCGTCGTAGACAGCCTCAAATTGCTTCATTAGCCACGAGATATTTTATACAAATTGGCGACTAAATTATGGACGGCCGTGGAGCTCGCGCGACGCTAAAAATTCGTAATTGGACCAAGTAAAATTGTTGCGCGTAGAGCAGGAAGTGAGGATGGAAAATAAAAAAAGGGGAAAACCATCTCCGGCAGAAGAAAAAGGGTAATTAATTTTTAAACGTGACTTTACGCCGCTGGAAATGAGAGAAGACGATATAATGTTCGTAATAAAATAACAACGCGAGAAGAAAACAAAGGCATTTTTCACGCGTTTTTTGCGTTTCGAGCGCTTCGCGAATTACTAAAAAAAGTATAGCGGCGAATCGAAGAAACCGAGCCCCTCCCTTTATTTCGTCGTATACACAAACTTCTTATTATTTCCGCGCTCTTCCTCCGCTGTATCTACCGATCTCTCTTTTATTCGCCCGACATAAAACAAAAGAATGAGCTCTTTCGTATCCCCGTTTCTCCATCCCCCGTTCGAGGGGAGAGACAGGGTTCCTCCGCGAAATGGAAACGCGGGGCGAAATGAATTGGCAACTTTTAATTAAGATGATATCGTCCTTCGGTGTCGTTGGCCCTCGCCGACGCAATCGGCGGAGCGTTTTCCGCCTCGATCGAGGGAGCTTTGGGTTAGAAAGTAGCGGAGCCAAAGCGGTTAGCATTCTTTTTGTTCATGCCAACTATTCATCATCGGTGACACTTTCGCAGATAGAGCTTGCGGACTCCGTTTTCTCCCCGGACTTTCTCCGTCTTCGCGAGACTCTCGGGGCCACCCTAATGGACTCCGCGTCGTCGTCTTTTCCTCCCCCGACCCCGAGAGCTTTGTCGAGTTTTAATTTTCAGGACTCGAAATAATTCGAGCCCGAAGAAAGATAAGGGACTGATGTATGGGGCGCGCTTTGTCCTTAAATTTTATCGTGGAAGAAAAAAATAAGCAGAGCCAGACTTTTCGTCGATTGATGAGAGAGTCACGTACAACGAGCGATTGTAAGAGTCGCCAACATGAAAAGTTCCAACGTCGACCAATAATCACGCGACGTGAAATCAGGGTAAAGCCCTTTGGCATTATCGCCGCGACATCGAGCTACAAAACACACAGTCGGTTCGTTACACATCGATTACCTTTGCGATTTACTTAGCGTGTTTAGAACCCCGCTCAAAATCGTTACACCACAGGGGAAGTACACACGACAACTCGTTATCTTTACGGGGCAAATAAATATTTGTCGAGAAACAAGCTTGAAATTTTTCGAGCTTTTTCCCCGTCTCTTATTTTCCTTTCCGAGTTACTGAATAATGAATGCGTGTCGCTGGGAACAAGTGGAACGTAACGCAATCATTCGCGCGAGGCGCGACTTCGCGAGGGTTCCGGGACGCGAGGAATTTCTTTTCCTTTTCCCGGTCTCGGGAGGCCCGGGGAAAGAGACTACGTGGGTAAACCGCGAGCGTCGTGTCCAAAGTATTTTTCGGTTGGGGAACGTTCTTCCCTCTGAGACTCGCTGATAAAAACAAATGGCACGCGAGAAGCCGGGAAACCGTCCTTCCTTCGGATCCCACGGGAGGGGAAATAAAGAAATTACTGAGAAGCTTTCCATGTAAACAGACTCAATGAATTTCGGAACAATGGCCTCTTCCAACTTATTAAATTCGACGGTATTTTTGCCCGAAAAATATTTTACTTTAATGAAAAAGATGGAAAATTTGCGGATGAAACCAAGGCGATGTTCTCCTCCAAAACATCGTACATTATCATTCCACTTCTCAAGACTTTCCACTCCAAGTCCGAAAGCCACGAGGGTTAGGCATCCGACTCGAGGAGCGTGGCAGTTAATAAAGTCAAGATCGCATTATAACGAGGAATTACCACGAGGCGGTGATATAACGACGCCGAACGTAACGATGCTTTATAACGGTATCAAAAAAAGAGAAAAGGAAAGCCCGCCACCTGCGACACTTCTGTCCTCGCGTCATAGAATATTCAAGCTTCAATTTCATATCCCCGTGTCTCCACCTTGGTCTCGAAGATATTAAAAAAGCGAGAAAGAGAGCAGCAGCAGGGAAAGAAATTACAAAGCGAGTCTACCCCGATATTTGACACATAATGCAGAGGGCACCACCCGCGGAGTTGCCGACGGGGAAGGCTTTCTTCGAACATTACGTGCGATTATTATTCATTATTTGCCATCTCTCTCTCTCTCGCCTCTCAACCCTCCCAAAGCCATACATGTTCCCGCATAATTTCGAATCGCGAACGCGGGAAAAAAACACATTCGACCCAGCACCAAACATTCGAATAATACCCAAATTTTTTCCGGAGCGCGAAAAGTTTCTTCATCCGCGGAAGAAATGGCATGTATGAACGTTTTCCCCTGGCATATCGTTATGGTTATGGCATCAGGTAATGGAACTACGTACAAACAGTTACCCGAGGAAACGAGGGGACATTTTGGAGAGGTTGCGATGAAAAACGCGGCGAAATTGGCAAATTCGAAATTAAGCCCCGCGCAATTGGTAGCAGAGGCTTCTATGAAGAGTAAATTCTGGCGAATTTGGCGCATCGAGACGAGGAGGAAGCGGGTTAAGTCCCGAACGCGAGTAGCTGTCACCGGGGCGCCTCTTCATCAGATACCGCGACAAGAGAATCCAACCCCTTGCCCGAATAAGCCCTCCTTCTCCCTCCTCTTCTCGTCGACCTTGTTGAACGACGCCGAACGAAGCCTACCATTACACGGACGAGTTGAACCTCGAGATATTAAGTACTTTACCGACGATTAGATCTCTCATTGTGTCGAGGCAGTGTCAGACAAGTGATTGGTTAGACCCCACGGCTGGAAGAAGCCGGGAAGACGAGAGAGAGAAGCCGAGCTTCAAAGACAATGAGGACCCAAGAGACAATTGCTCAGGGCGACGAAGCTTCTTCCAACTGCTGTATAATTTCCTGCAACGACACCTTCATTGTCCCGCGGGCCGCTCGCTCATTCTTATCTTCGAAACGGGGAGCGCGACAACGCCGGCTTCAATGGAGCCAAACGTTGCCGAGCGAGTACTCGTAAATCGGAACGCGAAGGATTATTTTTATTCAGAAAAAGGGGGGGGGAGGGAAGGTAGCTCCCGGTTCGGAGGAGATTTTTCTCGACTCTCCCACGAGATGCAACGTGAAACGCCGCGCGAAGGAGCTCGAGAGGTTCGATAGACTAATCACGATTCCGAGATTCGGCTTCCCCTCCAATCGAAAACGAGCTCCCCCTCGAGCGGGACAAGACTCGGTTTGTTTTTTCAGCGCTCGTAATCCGAAATCCACTTAAGGGACGGTCCAGTGAACGCGACAACAAACAGTCCTCGCAATGATTGCGTAATGCGGCTCGCGGTGATTTTATCGCAGTAACGATTCTTAAGTGCTCGGACAGGAACATTCGGACGTACGCGTGTTATGCCGAAATCCAGATAACGTCCAGAGATTACGACTTTACGGTATCACCGGCATTAAGGTCCGCTAAATTGTGACCGCTTTAAATAATTGAACGTTTTCGTCGGCGGAACGAAAATGATTTCATTCGACTCACGGTTTCGGACCAACGAACGCCGGGGAATCTTACCTCGAACAAAAAAAGAACGACGAATTAATCATCTCGAAAAACTTTTGCTCGAATTCCATAGCGTCGAAAAGCATTAACGCGAAAACGGCGATTGCGTTTCTGTCTTCTCTCTTTTTTTCGACGTAATTCCTTGATTGAGAAGATACGGCTCGAAGGCCAGATTGCACAAGTGCCTTTAATTGAGACGCGCGTACCCCGTAAACCGGCCGCTTAATTCGCCGTTGCGCAAAAAACCAGCTATTAATTAGTTATTCCGTAATTCCTCCGCGTTCTCCACTTTTATCTCGGCCGGTGTGTTTTCAATAATTTCGTATTCCCTCATTTTCAGGCGTCGTCTTTTGTCGCGTACCCGATAGTGCCAGTCTCGAATAATTATTTCAATTACGTCCAACGTCTACTTACGCGTACCTTAATAGACCGTAAACTTCGCGGCGCTGCATTACGCTTATCGGCCACTCTCGCTCGGCATTAATTTAATTTATAAATTCGACCCGTCCGATCCGAGCGATCGTATTCGTTAGCGTTAATTGCCCCTCGATATTTACAAGCGAAATACATTTTTAACGTTGCTTTTCACGAAAAACTTGCGACAAAGTTTGCTCGCGCGCGAAGACTTTGAATTTCGAAACGAAAAAATCCCGCTCGTAAACAGACTTTTTTCTCCCGACTATTCATCCACGGTGGCACTTCGGGAAGCGACTTTTTTCTCTGTTTTCGTCTCTCGTGAAATTCTTTGTACGCGAATAAAAGGTTTAAGGAGAGAAAGGGAGGAAGAGAAAGAAAAAAAAAAGTAGCGAAACGTAACCGGTGCTTTGTAATGAAGATTCGGGAAGTTCCGCGGGGGGAGGGAAAAGGAAAAAAAGATACAGAAGCAAAGGGGGAAGGGCGTCGCGTTTTTGTACATTCGCTACGCAATACGCAAGCCGACCGCAAAATCAGGGATAAATGAAGAAGTGACACAATGCGCCCTACAGCGGTCCCTGCAGGCCCTCAGCCCGGGACTCGTCGACTCGTCCATTCATTGGTCGCTCTTCGGGGTTGCCGGAAAAAAAGGTAGGTCGCTCTAAAGGGCGCGCTCATGCGTGCAACTCTCTTCTCTTCGGCGATACACGAGACGCGTCCCTCTTTTCATTGTATCTACGACCCTGACCGTACGCTACACTCCCGGCATAGAATGGTATCTGCATGTGACGGATTGCCTCACAAAATTCGTCAAGAGTCAGCGACGTCAATCGTACCCTCTTCCCATCGAGCACATTTTCGCAGTCTTTGGTTTCATCCGAGTTTCTCCAGGGTTGCCACTCGAATTTCCCCGGCTTTTCCAGCACGGAAATATAGTTTTTCCTCGACCGTGATAAATTACTCGTCAAAGATTGTGAATAAAACAAAATAAAATAGTTAATGTTCAAATAATTTCTCATGTTTAATACTGAAAAGATGTAGATGATTGAGGCAAAAATTGCTTGAATTTTCCCGGATTCCCGGGTTGCGTGGCAACGCTGTTTCTCAAATGAAATTTAGTCAAGAGAATCGTCGAATCTGAAGGACTCGACAAAACGATAAATACAATCAACTAGAACCGCCCTCGGTCTGCTTTCCCCGATATCGAAATAAATTAGATTCATCCCCCGCATCCGGTACCCTCATTTTTTTCTCGATCGGCTCGAATCGAAAACTCTCGAGTTTACGAGGTAATTCCCGTCCCCTTTTGGCCGCCGTTGGCACCGTAGCGTCACTAATGTATTCGCCCTCCGCGACATCACAGTTACCAACCTCGTGGCGTGAGATAACCTCAAAGAGGCGGTTAGACCTCTTAAGAGTCCACTTTAATCGCGAATAAAGTGGAGACACCAAATTGGAATTGATTCGATTCGCCGTCTTTAATTGCCGTACAGTCGCGCTTATCAATATTCATTAAACAGCGGCATATTTGCATGGAAATCGAAACATAGAATCGTCAGCGGCGCATTCCCCGCGTGTTATGAGTCATTTTCATGCTCCAAAGTTTCCCATAAAAGAAGCATCATCGCGCTCGTTTCGCAATATTACGTTACCGATAAAATCCATTTCAATCGCGACCAACTAATTTAAATTATTTTCCAATTCGAGTCGGTTTCATATTTATCATTCAGGAATGGAAATTAAAGTTTAAATAAAAGTTTTAGAATTAAATCGTTCCATTTTAGAACATTTGAATCCAGTTTTTTTAACTTTTAACATTTTCTTTGTACAAAAGAAATCAGTGTACTTTTCCGAGTCGGGATTCGAATGTTTACGATTGCAGGAATCGGGATTTGATGTAGATTTGAACAGCACTTTGGCGAAACCGCAGGACGCGGAATATAAGTGAAGCCAACACACGTGGGATATACACAGGCCGCACGCACGCTAGCAGACACGCGCGACGAGCTTGGCTGTGGTTATTTTAACAACGTGGCAACCTCTTTGTAGACCACATGCTTGTAAACCAAGAATGAAGTCTGTTCGGCAACGACGGGAAAAATGCTCTTTCTTTGCTCCCTCATCCTCTCCCTCGATCTTTTTATTCGCCGCGCATAAAAACGTCTTTGAGTGCGCGCGACATCCACCAAACATAAACAATTTTTCAATCAACGCTACTTCGTCCGGTTAAAACAACGCTCGACTGTAACAGAAATGAATCCAGGAATATTCGACATCGCAAAATTACCAATTCAATTTTCGCCGTGTTTCGCTCGGAAGAATAAATATTTGCGACGGATAAATTATCTCCGAAGAGAGTGTCGGAATTACATATTTAGTACGGACGAATCTCGTCGTATTTTTGCACGGATCCAGTCAGACATGATTCATGCGTTATAAATAGTTTGGGACGAACGCAAAAATATGCGAAGTATATACTCCTCATCTTTATGCCCATCGCGAGATCGCTCTTTCTCCCTCGCTCTCTCTCTCCAACTTTTTGAGAATTTAACGTCGGAATGAAGCCGAAACTTTTTATCAAGAATTTCGACATCGTATTTTCGCCGCTTTAAAAGTGCCATAAATTCTGCTAAATTTTGCGAACGAAGGGTTAGATTTAACGCGGTGACAAAGTCCTCGCCGCTTTCGCCCCGGGTCTATATCCTTGCTTTTCCAGCATCCCTCTAACTCTCGTCACGGTAAAGTTTCATCACCGCCGCGACGCAAACTCATTCCCATCCCTCTCGCATCCAAGTTGAACTTCAACCAACAACTTTAGGTCTCCTTCTAGTTTATTCCGGGTGACTGCACTTTCCTTCCATCCCGCGACAGCGGCGTTGGCCCTTCCCCGCCCCGGACACTCTGCAGAGCAATTTCACTCGGCGCCCGTATACCTTTCACCTTCACCTCCTCTTCCCTTTCTTCCTTTTCTTTTTTTTTTCCTTACGACGAACGATATTTCTCGCGAAGCGTCTCATGAATTTCCTTATCATTTCGCGAATGGAACGAAATTTAAATACGCGATTCATCGAATCAAGATCTTTTCAATAATTGCTTCCTCTCCAAAGTGCATTTAAATAAACGATGTTAATAAAAAAGTCGTTCGTGTTTTCTCGAATAATCGCAGAAAAATGATTGTTAAATTTTCCCGTTCCTTCCACTCGAACGATTCGATTAAACCAAGCGAAATTTCCCAAAAACACCGCGCCGAGTCGCGCATTGGGGAAGGAATTCCGCAGAGAGGAAGACGTCGCTTCGGCCGGGAAGAATTAGCTAATGGCGCAGGATGAATCCGTAATGGCTTTGCCCTGTTCCCGTCGCCGCGCCGGGATTTGAACAGCAACGCCTGCGAACGAGCCGAACGAGCGAAGAAAGAAGCGCCAGACGAAGATGGGAACCCGGTGTCTTGGGGGCCTGTAATACCCCAAGGAATGCGGAGGAGACGATGGAGAACGAAGCCCAAAGTCTTTCGCGCGTCGTCCTTGTTTCCACGCGGAAACTTCCCATCGGATTCTCCTTCTTTCTCCCTTTTCCGCCTAGAAATAAAGGGGTTGCGTACTCGGAGAAGCCGGAGCAAGGCTTAAGATTCTCGCTTGGATGAAACGGTGTTTACCGCTGCACGGGACTTTCGATATGCGTCGAAAAGGCTCTTCGGAACAACGAAAATTCAATTTTCGAAGCCAAAAAGAATAACGCGAACGTGGCTCATCCCGATACACACGCGAGCGAAATTGTCTTACGTGCCTGAAACAGCTGTCGATCAGGGGTTCTCAGCTGATCGCTTCCGATCTAGGATTTTCAGTTTCCGTAACCCGGATCGCGAATATAAATATGTCGGTGCTGCGCAAAAGCCAAAGTGTCGCGGTAATTAATAATGCGAATTCAGGACGACGCGGAGATACAAATGGGTCGAAATGAGGGATTGAGAGGACGAAAAGAGGAGGAAAAGAGGGTCAAAAGGGGGGGAGGGAGGAAGGGCATACGGCGAGCACGGATATATCGGACGCGGGCGAGCGAGGGCTTAGCCCTGGTTCATTGCATGCAGTAAATTTCCCTCGGTTAGCAGTACACTCGATCACGCGATTGGAATTCCTGTCTGTGAGCGAGCCCGACCGCGAGGAAGACACTTTCGGCTGCTCCTGGCGGCGGGCCCTCTCTCCTGCGTAGCTACGTAGGCCGACGAAAAGATTCTTGGAAAGCGAGCAAAACGATCGTTCCATTATTTATGCGAGGAGAAGCGCCGGTCACGCGATAACTCGGAAAAATCGCGCTCTTATGGTTATTGGCTCGTATCGCAAACGATGCTCGAGAGAGAAGCGTAATTGTCGCGCGGAGGACTCGCTTTTTGCCTCGGGATCCCGGATTCCAAAAGGAAAAGGGAAAGAGGCTGAAAGTTCAAACGGGGAATTTCATCGAGCGAGAGCAAGAATAATTTCTCGCAAAGTGCGCACGCGATCCGTGCATCGTATTTAATCACATCAACTGTCAGTCCCGCGAGGCAACGCGATATGACAGATCTGGTCTATCAGTCTCGCCGATTAATACGCTCAAGTATTGCGACAGGTCGTGCAGTCTAGTTTTTCAAACAACCTATCTTTAAATTGTGCGTTTTCAACTCTCTCTGTCATGCACTGAATACTCGAGGAAAGAAGGTGGGGGGCTTTTTTTCAACTCAATTACCTTTTGGGTACTTGAAAAATTGGATTCCACGTCGCCCCGAAAGATAACAAAGACGAATGTGAAATTTCCAACGATTCTTTCTCGTTTACAATAAGTTTATTATCCGCCACTGTTTCCAGTATCTCTCGGAGCCTCGCACGGATCATTAAGCCTCCTCTCTATCGGATCGTCTCGCTCTTTTTCTATCAAGAACCACTGGCCCGCGAGCACATCATTCATTATAACACTCTCTCCGTCATGTTCTTGCGGGACTCTGCATGCCGTCGTATTGCTCGTAACGATAGCCGGTCATGGGTCAACCGAGCATTCGAGGTCTTTGATATCGTTGACTACACGAATATCTTGACGCGAAGAAAAATATCGATTCGAAGGATGCAATTTTTTCAGAAGCTTCATCGGCGTAACAACCTTTTTCCGCGAATCGGAAAAAGCAATGAAAATTCATGACAGTGGATGAGAATGAACGATGGGTTTTCTCGTGATTTTCATCGTTATTCGTCGGCTTCGTCGGGGAATCGAAAATTTTTACATTCCTCCCTTCACGCTGCGACCAATCGATAATCGCGGGGGCAAATCGCAATTAAACTGCAGTTGGAGCGGTAACTACGGGCCGTCGATAATGCCGCCATCGATATCCAAGCTAGATTTGGCAATCGCGCGTAATTGCAACGATATTTCACATAAGCGGCTTAATTGATTTTTCCCCAGTGATGGCATGTACGTGCCGTGTTATGTATTTTCCGGGGCTATTTTTAAACCGGCCGCGTTGCAGTTACAGCGCGCCCCGTTAATGCCGGATGCAGATTTATAATACATATTTCCGCGATTTTCATTGCTATCGTAGAAAAACAAAAGCTATGCTTTTCTTCCAAGGCGCAGCGCGAATTTATGCCCGCGTCATTAGGTCGTAAAATAACGTGTTAAATATGGCAACGAGCTTTCTTATCGTCCGAGTGAAGAGGGAACATGCGCACGCCCGCGAGTTACGATTTCTCGAGTGGATTCCAATGGGATCCAGTTCTCACTTAATCGGTCATTCATATACGCGAATCAATTAAGCTAATCATTATTCACGTTCGCGACTCTCAAACGCGCATTTTACAAATTGGCACCGAAGGGGGTGAGAGAACGGGGTCGATGCACTCGAGGATTATTCGAAAAATTCCGGAAAAAAGTGTCGAAAACGTCAAGAGCGACGATTTGAATAATTGAAGGGAGAAATCGATCCGGGTTTTTTTTCTCTCCGCCACATTGACGAAATCGTAGAAATCCACGAGTAGAAATGCACGAATAAATTCCCTCCCGACACAATTCGATAAAATGATAATTTAATCGTCCTTAATAGAGTATTTTATACGCAAATGGTAATTCTATTATTATCGAAGGCGAAAGAAATATGCTCAAAGTGCTAATAAATTAGTGTAAAACGGTAATGCCTCGGGATTTTTGCGAAACTTCTGGCCTCGGTATCGGCCTGTCATTATTCAGCGAGAGAACGGAAGAGATTAGAAGACTCGAAATGAAGCGGAAAAAAATTGGCAGATATCGCGGTCATAGCAAACAGTAATATTAATGAGATTGCCTCCCGCTGTCGTTCACTATGACGGTTATCGACCACATTCGCCCATTAATACCCGACAGCTATACAAGTTTATTATTCATTAACATGCCAATTAACTTTCATCTCGTCACGCTCGGCGAAAAAAGAAGACGAGGAAGAGGATGGAGATGAAGATGAAGAAAAAGAAGACGTTGAAAAAATAACAGCAATCTTATAAATATCGGATGGACAGCAACGCCAGACAAAATTACCATACATTTTCAAAAATTCGCGATGAAGAAAAAAAGAGAAAAACGCGTAGTTGAATGGGAAATGCGCAGAAAGAATGAAAGCCTCGATAAGAGGGGCATTATTTGTATCGCGTTTGATTGCACTCCCTCGCATTGTGCAATCTTCTATAAGATTTCCAAGAATCACCGACTGATCTTTGGTCTTGAACGCTGCGACTTCGATGCTCGTCAGAAACTGATGAACTTATCGGTGCGTTGCCCTCGATTCAACCCTTCGCCTCATTTTTATCGAGCCTCGAAAGTGCAGTCGGAGAGACAGAATCGAACGAGTCCTTTTTCGATGTATGTTAATGCACGCGCGCTGCAAATATATTTGTTTTGCAGTGCTACCAACCACGTACGTGTCGAACGTGCCCGAAAACTTTCCCACAGTTCGGTGGTTACCTGCAGATAATATCCGTGTCCTTGGGGGCTGTCGGTGTCCACTTGCCCCGCTATCACGCGTCGCGTCTTTCGGCGCTTTCTTCATTCCATTCGCAACTTTTTAGGACGCTTTCTTTTCGCCTTTTCGATGGATTTGTTTGGGTCGAAAGTTGAATATTTCAACGCGGATTATTGACGTTCAGACGTTTTATTTCTCGTGCTAGCGAGCGCGCGCGAACTCCAAGGCTGTTATAATGTTGGCACGACAGCGAATATAGACGGCGGACCTTAATGAATCTTTATGGGATGGTGTCGTGAACTTGTATTCCCTCCGGTGACTGACTGAACCCGAGCGCGCATTGGCGTGCTCACGTATCATTCTTGAAATCCAACGTCACCGACGGTGACGCGAGAACTGATACACAGAAAAACCAAGAAAAAAACAACTGGGCTTTATGAATATTCGATCGAACAAGCGCGATGTTGATCCCGAGCAAATGAAAACGTTCCGAATTTTTTTTCCAGCTGCAAACCGCATCTTTAAACCGTAAGTCACTCCAATTATACGATCGTAATGAATGAGCAATTAAAGCTACAACTATTATTAATGTACATTTGTAATGCAGATTAATTCGTTACGAATCGCGATTAATTAATTTAAACGCTGCCTCATTATTCGCAACGTCTCAATTTTCACACGGCATTTTAATTCATTCGCGAGGCATTTTCTTTCGCGTTGATATCATTCTAATTGCATTTTTTATTCGAGTTTACACGATATAGCCGTGTTTATCGTACGAAAATCGAATTATTCCGTAATTTTTTTCTTTCCCAACTAAAATATTTCGTACGAATGCGTACGAATATACAGGCAAAGGATGGCCGTCTCTACGCCATTGCGGAGGCTTCTCTCATTAGCTTCGACAGTTGCGTCTCGTTTCTCGTCGAAACCGGCGTGAGTAAATGTAAAAATTGAAGGTTCCGTGAGCCTGGAAGTCGCGAGTCACGATTGTCATCGGGGCAGCGATCGTCGCGTGATATCATCATTAACGAGCGCCACCACGCATTTCGAAAACGAACCCATCCTCGAAAAAGCTTCTCATCGACCCGAAACTTCTTGTCGCCTCGACGGCCAAGGGGCCATCGACCGAGTTAAAAGATTTCGGCACCGGCAGGGCCGTAAAATCGAGGCCCAAGGAAATGAAGACGGGCCCATTTAAAAGGGAATGCCCGTTGAAAAACAATAACCTCATCGCCGATGCAATTTACGATTTACTGCTTTCTCCAGAGCTTATTAAAAACACTTGCTGCCTCCTCTTCCTACCGAACGATTACAATCGCTTGGAAAAAAGTCCTCTTCCAATTTACCTTTTCACTTTTTTGGCCATTTTTTATTATTCCTTTTCGAGGGAGACTTACCTGGATCGGAGGAGTCCAAACTCGAGGGCGCCTGTTGGCTGAGGGGTCCGGGCGTGCCCCCGCTTCCGGGGCTACGCGCGTCGTCATTTCCACCCGCGCCGGGGTACGAAAGTGACGAGGAAGGAGGTCTCTGAAACATAACGAATCGTCCATTGAGCATTCGACTTTTTTTCCACGTTTCTTCGATGAAGGAAAGAAAATGCGATGCCGATAAATCAGTTTGAACTTGAGACGAGATTGTCTTCGGCGTTTCCGAGCTTCGAGCGTTCCCGCTACAGCTGCGCGTATCACGAACGATAACAAAGATGCGTAAGAGTCGTAACCTTTGAGTCCCGCGGGTACTGCGGCGTACGAAAAATGTCCAGCTGTCACGTACTGGTCAGCGCAACAATGAGTGACAGCCGTTCCCACGCATTGTCACGGCTATCGTTCCTCGGCTCTTATCTCGTTAAACTCGTCACACGGACGAATTTAAAGCCCGCCGATGAAATGCTCATTCGTCGCTCGCGATCTATTTTTCGAAAAATCCCTTTGGATTCGATCGAATCTTTAATCGAAGCTCGATGAAGTGATTAATAAAAGTGATTTGTTTACCGTACGTATAAATCATTTGTTGATGAAGATTGAATGTAAATCTGTCACGTGTAATATATATTCTTGCGGCAGTGCAAGAACGCAATGCAGGGACTTTCGATCGAGCGAGCAAATAATACTACATAGTGGTAACGAGTATACGGGGGGCATATTAATAATTCATCGACTGTCGCCGTAGTGTTTCCTACTCGTGTCAAGTGTACGAACCGAAGTGGCGTCTGTTCTGATGTTTCATGAAAAGGAATCTTAATGAGTTTCGCATGCATGCCACTTTGTGTGTACTCGCGTAATCATCCGATTGACGCCGTAAATTGCGTCACGTCATTGATCCCCTGGCGAGCCAAAAATAACATTCCCCGGTGAACTGGAAAAGTCCGAAAGAACGAAAAACAAAATTGAACTTTCCGCCGCGGCGTTTCGTGTTTCGTCGGCGTGGGAGTCGATTCGACGAACCGGATGTCTGGCTGGCCCCTTAAATAAATCAATGCCCGCATCTCATTCGCCTCAACCGAACCATAACAAAATCAAACATATGACACGTGATTTAAACTCATCTAATATCAATAACTCCATAGTTGCGCGCGTGCGTTTCGCTGCATAAATATCACGGCCGCGATCTATGCCACCAGGGTAAATATTAGGGAGATGCTCGATTGCCGCGCGAACAATTTTTATCTGCCGACAATAAAAATTACGCCTCGTTTATTTCCGCGTCGCGAGGCTTCGATTTTTATCACGCGTTCCTTAGTACATATAACGTACAATCATATAAAACGACTTTTCCCGGAATATTCAAGTGCCGCGGCCGAGTCAATAAATTCATAGCGGAGATTTACGTATCTCGGCCGTAAACTAGTCGCCGTCGCTAATGTCCGGTCGCTAATTGTGTAATTACATGGCATTACGTTATGACGCGCAATTAATACGCCTCGCGACGTGCGTACAATGACGCCGCTCGCGAAGTGTCAGCACTGCCGCGGCCAGAAACCGCCGATCCCCGAGACGAGGACACGTTTGGCGCTAACGTAGGCGATATATGCGTTAGTGGCGATCGAGCGGGCTTTATAATTTATTGTCTTCCTTGGCCGTCGACAGCGGGCGTGTGCCGCGCTAGTGCCTTCTCTCTCTCTCTCTCTTACTCTTTCTCTTTCTTCTACGATAAGTAACGAACGTTTCCCTTACTCCCTCGGAAGCCGAGCAGCTTTTACAGCGAAATTCTCGCTCGCTTCTCGCGCGGCAAAAAATAACGAAGGTGCGAGAACTTTCTGCTCGTTTTACTGAGCTTGTTCTCTCGTCAAAGTAAGAATCTGGTCCAAGTTCTACAACTAGTCCTGTATTTCTTGTCGATATCGTCGGTCTTAAAGATCGTAAATAACGAGTTATTGCAGAGGCCCAACCTCCGCTCGACGGATTATCTCGCTCTTATGTCAGCGATCTACAATTATTATATTTACATTCGGTCGCGTTCGATAATTAATTCTTTCATCATCCAGTAAATTATGCCGGCATTTCAAAAATTTCACATCGAAATTGTTCAAACGACTCGGCACTCTCGAGGCATTAATTCGCGAATTAAAAGTGTAAAGATCGGGGAAAGAAGCTGACTTGAAAATTATACGGTTGAAGGTAGTTCGGAAGGTAGTTGAGAAAAAAAGGGCCCTATAAATCATGAAGGAGCCGTAATTTTACAGCCTGTGTATAGTGATTCGTAAAGTTTTCACGCCGAAAAATACGATAATCCCTAATGAAATACTCGGCCGCCCTCGACGACGTGCCCCCATGTGACTCGCTTTTTATTGTCGCTGGGCGATTGTTTCTACGATAAATCGAGGGGCACGAGGCCATTTTGCGGTAGACCCCTCGGGTTTACTAACAAGCGAGCCATACCTGAATCAGGAAGAAACCCGAGTGGCGCTATATACATAAACTGGTAAATTTATGGGGGCCATAGAACACTCTTTTCTACGACTGTCTTACGCTTTACAGCTTTGGCTGACTTTTGACGACAGGTAAAACGTCCCTATAGTAAATTTTGTTTTGACGTTGTACAAAGCAATAATCATCAGTTCGACGCTTTTCTTACTTGTCCTTGACATTTCCCGATAAAAGGGACAAAAAAACCGAGTAAATTTGTCGCTCTCTCGCTTAATTTATCGGGCGAATAAATCGAATTTAAGAGAGCGAGGGAGACGGGAAAGGGCCGTAGAGAGAGACGGAAGGTGAGCGCGTGATTAGGGAGGAATGTTGATTAGATCCATCAGCTGGACGAACACTTGGTCCCGCCAGTTCTCCCATCTCCCCATCGCCCCTCGAAAAACTCAGCCGCTGACCTTCGACTGAATTCGACCTACTCTACCTCGTAACCGTGACTCAAAGATGCCACGACGTCTTTTGTTTCGTTCAAGCGAATTCATTCCTCAATGCTACAATCCTATATACTTCAGCCCGCAATTTCTCCGAATACCCTCGGAACAAACGGACCAGACGATGCGGAGAAGTTTCTTCATAAACGCCGATGAAATTATTTATAAGCCCGAGCCGCTTTTGTGCCTCTAATAAACTCATCATTACGATCGTTAATCATGTAATGAGCGTTGTTACGCGAGACTTTATACTTCATAAAATTTACACAATAAAGTTACCGGGCTTCGTAATTTATCCGATGTTTCCCAATATAAAATTATGATGTAACGATGGTAATGATGAACGCTCCGATAGCGATCTTCCGCTCCCTGTTTATCTGCGCTCGAAGTGCGTAAGATATTTCCTTTGATAAGCAAATTATTCCCGACGACGAGAAAACCCGTTCACCGTGATCAAGATCCTTCGAAATGAGAACGGTTTCGAAACAATCGCGACTTTGAGCAACTTTTTAAAACGAGTAAGCGAAAAATGGCCACACGCGTGCCAATCGCGAGTATCGGGTACATAACGAGAGCCATTGATGGCTCGGGCAAGAATTATCCCCGGTTCTCCTCGCATTAACGCGTATCGCGAGTGCCGCGGCACGGATTGCTTCGGCGTGGCCGATAGAGAAGCGACTCGGAGGCGCCCCATACGATATTACGCGTGTGTGCCCGGCGCAGGTGAGAGAAAGCGAGACGCTGAGAGTCCATAGTTTTGCGGGGGCTGATAAGCGCCGAACCGAGAGCACTCATATCTGCTGGCAGAGCGGTAGGAACGTTCTTCGGCTAATTGCTTTCCCGTGTTTGGATCCTCTCCCGGGAGGATAAAGTGCCACCCTCTTCCTCGTCCCGCTATTGATTTTCCAAAGCTCTATCTCCGCTTTCGGCGTTGTCTCTTCGTATTAGATTACACGACTTTTTACATACTTTTTGCGCATTCCGCAAAAGTTTTTGGTAATTCTTTAACAGCGATAAAAGTGCTTGGAAATGCCGTGGTTAAATCAATAACGGAGCGACGACTCGTCAATCTCGTTTCGTCAACTAGAATTCCGTTCGTTCGTTCGCGAGGCGACCTTTCAACAAGACTTTCACGCACGCACGCGCAGTGTCGGGGTACGTTCGAGCGACGCTAACGATTGCCCCGAGAAAGAGAGAGAAACCAGGGGATCTTATCGCGAACTGCGATCGCATTAGCGGACAGTGACGCCCAGCGCCTCGCGTGTTTCATTAGCGAAAAAAATAATCGAGACCTTCGTGGAAGGTTCGGTCGTTACATCAGGCCGGTCCTAAACTCCTCCGGACGGAACAAAAACAACGATGCGCGGAAGCACGAGTCGTTAGCGACGCGCGATTCGTCATATTTTCCAACTCAAAGTATCGAGCTATGAAATTCCTCGACTTCATTTTTCTAGGATTTCGCGATTTTCGTACGCGCGGAGAAAGAGCGTTTTCCCCGGAGAGCGCCGATACGTCTGCGGAATCTGCTTTTTCGCGCGCGGTAAGTGTCACGCGGTTTGATAGCGCGAGGCAGCATCCGGAGGGACTCCCTTTTCACAAAACGCGCGCGCCATTCGCAAGAGCTAGGTTATCCATATTTAATGCGGAAAGCCTAGATGCAAATTGTTATGAAAGCTTAGTCGTGTGCTGCTATCGCGAATATGGCCCTCCCATAGCCCGCCGGGGCCAAACGCGAATCCCACACGTGATAAAAAATATATGACGAGCCATCATGCCCGCACCGGAGAACGCGAAATTCGTATGCCACCGACAGACGGGATGAAAAATTATGCAAATTCCTGATGGATATATTTCGCGCGTGTGACATTTCGATACAGTAAATGGCAACGATACGGCGGCGGGATTTAATGCTCGTTTTATCTCCATCGTTGATGAATTATTCTCGAAAGTACGTTATACCCAGCGGAAAAATCGTCTCTCGAAAATGCGCGACTGAAAAATCTCGAAAAGCACTTTACGGCTTTTTTTTATTGTGACGACTGCGCGAGGAATGCCACGGTTGTTAAGGGGAAATGGTTTTTAAAGAGTGTGTCGACTCGCTCGCCTTCTGTCCCGCGTCTGTCAAGCCCAACACGCAACACTCGCATGTCACTCTATTATTACACCTCGGCCACCTCTTTTTCGACTTCGGAATTATCATTCGATGCTCTCATCGGGAGCTTCGTTTTTTTCTCAACTCTGGTGCGACGACGAGGAAAAAGAGAATCGAGTTGAAATGGTTGAAATGATGATAGCGAGATCATAATCGGAGTGATCGCGAGGAACGAACGCGCCAATGAACTGGACGGAATTGGGGGACGCGTAGACGGTTGGGCGGATGTGTCGAGTGATGTACTTCCGGTTATTGAGCGTCGTCTGAAGGCTCGAGCAGACTCCGCGGCACCTGGGCCTCCTGGTTCGTCGCAGAACCAGGGACCAGGAAACGCAGATACGAGCGTCTTGATTAAATACGACGTATCTGGGGAACATCTGCCTCCTCCAAACGAATTCAATTAGCCTATTCAAATAATTCACGTGAAAAAGCGTTAATTCCTGGGTCGAAAAGTGAAATAATCAGGGCCTCCAATTAAAAGAAGCTTCGCGGATTTTTATCGGAAGGAAAATCTGAATCGCGGGCTTCTTTTCTCGTGATCGAACAGGGCCGCGCGCGCGGAGTTAACTGTTGGGCGTCACGCACCCCGCGGTAGCTTGCTGAATGGTTTATAATTGCCGCATTGTAGATATAGTACGCGATACGCGCCGTTATGCCCGAGAGCCGCAGGTACGCGGTGCATTCCGGCTTCGCTTTTACGACTCGGCTCGCTGAGACTCGGTCGCTTCCTCGGCGCGGCGCACAAAGGACTCGCGATTGAATGCACTTTTACGAGGAGTCGAATTCGAGAGCCCGTTTTCGCGCTTCGTTTCGACCGGCCACGAGTGTTTGAACAATCTTGATTGACTTCGCCACTGTTTCTAACGTCGCTGGATTTCTTTTTGCTCTCTCTTGTTTTGGTTTTAGGGAACGAAACGAAATTGAATCGGAGCGGAACTTTGATTGACACTTTGGAAACGTAAGTAAATTGTTGGAAGTGACATTTTCATGGATGGAAAAAAGAGGAAACCCGTATAAGTGGAAATTGTAATGTCATGACTGCTTTTTTCCCCTGGAGAATCAATTGTTTTTGTTTTTTATTGAAAAAAACGTAGCTTGGTTCTCCAATGATTGAATTCAATTAGAGCGGAAAAAAGCTTGTTAATTATTGAAACAATAATTTTTCATGTAAATTTTCCCGGAATGCTGAACCCGACATCACTTTAATCGTGTCATCTATCAATTTATTTACGATTGTATAATTGAAGCCGTCTAAAAAGTCCTACGCGACATTAAAAATCGTGCATAAAAGTTTCTCTAATTATTCATGTTCGCCGTCGAGAAAAAAATTGTCGCCAAGCGCATGTACTTTTTGTTTGATAAGCTACTGTGATATCTCCGCGCAAGTGAAAATAAAAGTATTGACATTGCTTGGAACTTTATGTTCTCGTATTTTCATTGCAAAAACGTCCCTCCAAGATCATGCTATTTTCTTCAGTTTTACAATGCTTTATCATCATCCTGCCTGATTTTTCTGGCCATTAAATAATGTTTTGCCTTCTCATCATGGCCGTGCCAGCCGTGACGTCACATCCAGTCTCCAAGCGTCGCCGCGTAATAAATTTCATTTAATATTCCAAAAACCGCACGTTTAATCCCGACTTTTCTTCAAGAATCGGTATCTAGACACTCCAATTAATACATAAATCACATTTTCATTGACCTTTATGCAAGAAAGCAATAAATATTCCCAAGTCAATATCACCAACTTAAATAATTAATTTCTCGCAATCCAAACGTCCGATATTTTTCTAATTTAATGCAATGAATACTTCAATACTTCTTCGACTCCATGTATTTTTGTCGTAATGTTTTATCGGACCGTCGAAAAGTATCAAACCACCTTAATAGTGCGTGCTGTGTACGGAACGGAAGCGAGCTGTTACGCTTTGATAGAAATGCAAACAAAAAGTCGTGTCCCGGGTAATGACCAGTGTTTCACCCCCGGCACTGTCATTTGGAGAAAAGGAGCCCAACGCAACTCGAGAGAAGCTCTCGAGCGGAGAAACGTCGATTTCGCCCCGGCGAGGAAACGAAAGCGGAAACGGGCAAAAGAATAATCGCAGGAACGAAGAGATGTGTAGGGAGCGGATCTCGGGGCTATTGTGACGCAAAGTTGCTTTACACGCGCTCGCCATTACGTAAATCGACATGACCGTCACGCTTTGACACGATTTTAAATCAAGCGTTTCGTAAAGTCTCCTATTGTCTCAATTAATCGATCCACCTTTTCATCTTTTCTCCGTTGGAAAGCGTTGTTCCAAGGAAAAATGAAAGTGACACGATCGCTAACGAGTCTCTCTCGCTCCAGGTACGCGAGCTCATAAGTCATAGTCCGTGCAATTAGCATAGACTAATGAATATGTTAAATCAATTTCGCAAAACGAGCGAGCTTCGGGCATAAATGGGCATTCGCGAACGTGGAACGAGAGCCCGCCACTGGAAGCCTGTTATTATTGTAATTGCGGCGCGTGTAAAAGCGCGTGTGGAAAATGAGCCTAATGTGACGTTGCGCGGGCGGTCTTACGGTTCGCGCGTGCATGCGAGAGAGGGAAAATACCACCTACGTGATCGCGCGCGCGCGCTCTCGCAAAAAGCGAGCCATCGCATCGCGCGCGCCGCTTAGATATACATCGTGTGCATGCGTATATGTACGCGTTCTAAAACAAATAGCGCGGTCGCTCGATACGCGCGATCGGCATGCAGATAGCGCGCCTATCGCCCGCCCGTTGATTAACGGCGCTTGCGAGGATTATTATTTATAGCGTCACCTCTCCCGTGCGCCGCGACTGATAACGCCAAAGGTGCCGATTCGATGCTCTCCCTGATTTATCGCCCCGAGCCCGAATTCACCTCAAGATCCCGCTCCTCTCTTCTCCGTTGCTTCAAACAAAAAAAATGTACGCAGAAGCGAGGGTGGTGCGTGAACGTTGGAGAACGGCCGGTATGCAAAGCTTGTTTGTTTAACGAGGGAAGCGAATCCGAAGGCGATTTCAGGTAGGGAAAAGACGAGCTCGAGGTTCCAACATACGTAGAAACGTCCATATGTCGTGAGCTGCGAGGCAGCGACCCAAGCAACCTCCTCCTTTTCTTCCAACCCTGCCCTGCTGCAGCTGCCTTCGAAAAACTCTCCTCTCTCCTCTCTTTCTCTCTCCTTCTCGCACTCTTGCGCGCGCGCTGGCCCAGCCAAAGCCTGAAAAACTGCTCCGACTAACGAACCATCGCTCGCCCGTTCCCGCTAAACCAAGAACGCCGTGTTTCTCTCCCGGCTTTCTATGTCCCCGTATATTTAGATATTTCGAGATGAAAAAAAAAACACTTTCTCGTTTCGTCTATTTCGTGCGTTTCGTTCGATATTTTCGTTGTTTACACGAGCGGAGAATCGCGTACGTGTTTTTGGATTAGAAACTGCTGCTGCAACCGTATTTACAGCGAGATAAGTAATTGCGCAAATGATCTTGGTAGCAATGGCCGACCTTATGCGTCGTCGAAAAAAAGAAGCGTCAGGAATGCCGAAGCACGCTGATGGTACGGGGCATAAACGTTATTGGGGCAATCGAGGATAACGTTTCGTCTCATCAGCGTCGTAAAATAGAGACTCCGTTTAGCGCTGGCACGCGCATAAGGACTTTGCGAATGATATACACCTGCTGGCTTGTAAACATTTACAGCGCGCTGTAAAATTGAATTAATTCTCCCATTAAGGTGAATTTCTGCTCGTCCTTTCCCCGCTTCTCCCGTCGCTCCGACGAGATTGTTAAAGTTGCGCAAAAATTGCACCTTTCGCGATCATTTATCCTTATTTCCGGAGTTTCCGGTTTGATTGATCGACGAACAAATAGAGCTTAATCGGCGAGTCCTCGGCGTACGCGATGAAAAAATCAACAATTAGTATTTTAACGCTCGGCTCGAGAAAATTCGAAACTTGTTTCCGAGAGGCTGCGCGTATAAACGCGGAAGGTCTCGAGCTAACGAGATTTTAATGAAAGTCTCGTGAAAACATCTGCTCGGGAACGAGAAGAAGAGCGTTCCAGTTCTCCGGATGCTGCGATGAGAAAACACGCTCGACGATTGCAATATAAATATAATAAGGTTTACGTAATTAATGGGATCGCGTTCGCTAAAACCCATTCACGCATTCGTGCGCCTGTTTATTACGTTTGTTCAATTATCGACGTTTAAGCGAAACGAGACAATTTTAATTCTCAACAACCGCGTTTATCAGGAAATTGGGCCCTATCTCGGTTCATCTGAATGATGCCCCGATAATCAGATAGTACGGGCAATCGAATTATCTAAATTGCACGCGTTTAGCAGCCCTTCCATCGTCAATCCGTATATTTTTATCGAATTTTCAGCGCGAAACCGCGCATTAGTTCGAGACCCGAGTCGAACGAGAGTCAAGCGAAGAAGCTCGACTTTATCCCAGCGCTTTGGCAGGGGAATAGATCACTTCCGGTTTGTTAAGGGGCGGCTACCGTGAGGAAGACTTTTTTAGTCTCGGAGCGGTTTCTCCGGGCATTTTGGGGAGGCCAACGTGGCGCTGGTAATTGTAGGTTACGTCCTCGGGCCACGCGCTCTTTTACTTAAAGGTAAAGGCGGGACACGTGTTCTTAATGGTTACTGACTCGTACTCGACTCCGGCTAAAAATAAATGCCAACCGAGCTAGAAAAATCGATTCATCGAACGATCCTCGAAAGACGTCGAATTCGTAGCCGGAGCTCGAAAATGTACTTTTCGGCAAATGTTCTTCCACGTTCGTGCTGGCGAAATAAATTGTCTGGTTGATTTTCCGTTTCGGGTGGGAAGGGGAAAGAAATGTGTCAATTGAAACGAAACGTGGGAACGAAATAAGCAAGGAGCACGTGTGGGCAACGAAACGTACGTACCCGAGTGGGCTCCCCGAGATAAAACCGCAAAGTTTACGCGAATCGCGCTGTAAAGTCGGATACCGAACGACTTCTTTTTTCCTCCGCCTCGCCCACGAGAAACCTTCGGGACTCGAAGCCCGCGATCGTTTCCGAAAACTTAAAGTTTAACGAAGATCCTTGCGGCGTCGTATATTTTTTCTGGCGGGACGACACAATTATTAATCAGAGGTGCTGGTGCAGCGAAGTAAAAACTTTCCTTCTTGTATCGATCGTGGAAATGGAACGGTAACTCGAGATGAAGCGAGTCGTTTGAAATGTTACCGTTGATCCGAGCACGTGGGCCCCCTGTTGGGTAAAAGTCTTTCTCTGAAGAGCGTATGCGCGCCATGTGTCGGCTGTTCCCCCTGGAGATGCAGGGGGGACCCTCAACGATTTTTCCGGCGTCGAGTTCCGAAGATGAATTTGGAGAAAAGCGGGACGAGCTTGGTCTACGAGAAATTCTTTCTCGGCGATGAAAAATTCAACTTCGGATTAAAAGAGGCAAAGATTCGCCAAGGACGAGTGTAATGCAGCATTGAAAAATGGAATAGTGCACTAAAGACGCGGCAAGCGTGTATCCTCGGGTTGTAAAAGCGACGTAAAGATTGGCTATTTTGACAGTCCCGAGCAGAAGGTAAGGACGGCAAGAATGAGAAAAGAGGAGAGAGGCCGCTAAGCGATAAAGTTTACGAGAGCTCGTTCCCCGCGTGTAAACTCCAAGTGTCGCAGTCCGAAGTTACGTTTATTTTTATTTCATTTCTGGATCTCGCGCGTATTTTTTTGGGGAGTCTAAAAGTCCCGAACGACACGGGCGAACAAAGACGGAAGGAGCGATAAATCGCTGTTCACGAAAATGCTCGTGGAAGGTCGGAAATTTTAATTTACTCGGGCGAAAATGAGCGTCGCGCGAGCTCGATAAACGCGAGTCACGGTGAGTCGGGATTTTCGATATATACTTGACCGTGTCTCCCAATATTGACCGCGCGATCAGCCGATAAGGCCGGAGGGGCAGAAGCTTGTAGCGACAAGGAAAAAGCGAAGTAAGAGGAGGATTTTCGCGTCAAACAAGCTGGGGTACAAAGTGCCAGTCACGCCGTGTAATTGCCCCCCGCAACCGTCGACGTCCATTATGAAATTCACAACGTATTCCGCTCCAAATAATATCTTCTCGTAATTAAAAAATCATGGTTTCGTAGCGTCGATGCGTCTTTCGAAAGCGCCATTTTTCATACTTTTACCATCGGGGTACGCTGGCTACCTGGACCAGAAAAACTTGGCTAAATCAATTTAAACGGCAGCAGCGCAGCATCTCTCTCCGAGGTGGCCTTTTTGCGTCTACCGGTTAGAATCCCGAGGGCTGAATTTGCAAAGAAAGCAGCTGACTGGAGATTTTACGCCCCTTTTCCTACGGTGCCAGGATCGGAATTTCAGGGGTTCTCAGTCCACCGGAAGAGGAGGGGAGCGAGAAAAAAACGTGTTCCTTAAATTTCTCATCGAGCCTTATTAAAAGCGCGTAAAGAAACAAACAGGACGCGTAAACACGCGCGGGGAGTGTGACAAATTCGAGAATCTCAATCCCATTGTCGGCGCATTGACGGGTGAGCATGAATACGAGATTGGCTGATATGATTATTCATACGCGTTCAAGGGTGACGGCTGGTTGACGATCGCTGGTACGGAGCGTCCTATAGGGCTGCGTAAAGGCAAACGGGACATCATGCGGAGAGCGCTTTCTAGCCCGACCCAACTTTAAACAAGTTTCCAAACATGGACTCGTGAATATCGTCGTTTCCAGGCTCGAAAAACAATCGGTATTTTTTCGGGAAGAGAGGGGAAAATGTGCTGGGAAAGAAAACGAATCGAACGTCGCGCGAATTGACTAATCCAAGTTGAGCCAACCTCAACAGAGGCGGTAATAACAATGTAAAGCAGGCGGCTGCCGGCGCGGTTTGATTCCCGACAATGGGATCGGGGCATCGGGTGGGCCCTGCGAAATGCACAATATCATCAAATTTCATTATCGATATAATAATGCCGGCTTAATTCGGCGTGCAGTGAACTCGGCTAACCCTCGGAGCGTTCAATGGCGTGGCGCTGCTGCACCCCAGGGACCACCGCAGGGTTGAGTTTCATGGACGAAAAGAGATGCTCGGCCACTTGCGATAAAAAGAGAGCGAAAGGCGGGAGATGCACTTTTATTGTCGACCAGAAATCGTGATTGACGTCCCGAGTGTTGCGGAAAATGACCATTCCGCGTCGATTCCACCGCTCGATAAAATCGGCCACGTTTTTTACCGATCCCACGTCGGCGCGTTCGTAAAAAAGATCGTTTATTTACCCGAAGTCTACCCTTTGTGGTATCGTTCGAATAAGTAGAAATCGTAAAACGCGAGGCAAAAAAGACACCGGCCTACTCGTGTTTGTTGATACGAGGCGCGAAAGGAGATGAATACGAACTGAGATCGCGTTTTCTTCAAGATCGCGAAGCTGGGTAAAAATTCGTTCTTCATTTTTTCAATGTTTTTTTAAGGAAAATGGATATTATAATTTACCAAGAGGACAAATCATATCAAGAAACGTTCGCAAGCTTCTTCCAAGGAGATCGACAATATTTGCACGAGTTTTTCACCAAACTTGGACTCATTTGCCGAGCGCGTAAATTATGACAGTGAACAGAACGAGCAGAAAGCGTAAACGAGGATGTAAAAATGAACTGCAGCACGCGGTGCGCGAGTGTGCACCAAGTGGGATGTTGTATACAATTAGGACGTACATGCTGGAATCGTCCGCGTGGATCAGTCGGAAATTCGTCGTGTGTGGCAGCTCTGGCTCATTCGACTATCGCGCTCTATTCTTAGACTCGCAACGAAGGGACTAGAGCCAAATCGATTAGACGTCTCGGTTTAAAATTAACTGCCGAAGAAGCGAGAGAGCTCGTCTCTAGATACGAGACACGCGCGCGGATTAATTTTTCATCGATCTCATTAGCGGCGACAAAGGCGAGCGCAACAAAACCGCAATCACGCGGGAATCATTATTTCCCGTTCCGCCTATCGGCGGGATTTTCCAAGTCGTTGCTCCGGGCATTACGTGAGCAAACTGCCAACGAAATTATTCCTTATGCAGCCGAGTGCTCTCTCGACCGGGAAAGGCACCTGTAAGGAACTGGCCTACATAATGAAGACGCGAGGGTCGCGCGCGTTCTCCTCCGTTTCCCAGAGTAAAATCGGACGATTCCACGCGCCGAAATTCTTCTCGGGACTTTTTGCAACGTGAAAACAAAGAGTCGAAAAGCCTCTTTTTATAGAACACGTTGATGGCCCGAATAGGGAGCAAGTGTATGATGTTACATGTAATAAATGCGGTGCTCTGGGCTCTCGACACATGGATATTGTTTTTAAAAACATCGTTACCGAGGATGACTGTCAGCCGTGTGTTTGTCGGGCCCGCTCGTGCATCATGCACGTGTAATCACATTACCGCTGAGCGCACTTCTATACCCCGGCAACGGTTACAATGGCGCGCGTGTTTCTCTCCGTCGGTTCACGGCGGCCATTGTTACGTCATTATTCGCGTACAGGACGGTACAACAGCGGGTACGAATCAAGAGCGACCGCCAACCCCTCGAAGAGGGTCGTGCGCTCTCGAGGCGTCGCGGTAAAGCCTCGCATTTTAAAAAGTCCGCGAGGACGGAAATTTTCGGGCGTCCATGTTTGCGTATTTGTCATGAAACTCGGGGTCGCATCAGTCACCCATCTGGCACTTTGTCGATCCATCCATGCGTGGCGCGTTACGCAGCCTGCCGCTCTTGCATTTGACTATATCGACAAAGCGCGCAACATGTCGAAATAACATCGGAGGGTGCATATAAGTGTACCGGGAGAAGAGACGAATACGAAGTCGAAGTGGAGAGACGAAGACGCCGGTGACGGGTGCTCGACGTATGTCGTTGTCCCCTTCGAAAATTAACTTTCAAATCCCAGCCGAATACCAGTCGTTACACTAAAACGATTCGTTTATCCGAGCAGTGTCATTCCCAAATTGTTCCGGTAACTACTTTATCGATTTATCTCATTTTACTTGCGCGTTTCTTTTCGGGAAAAAGAGGAGGAATTCTTGCGCCATGATTGACGTCGCGAATTCGCGTGGTGGTCCATTAAAAATGTATTTAATTACGGCGATAGCGATCTGCTACTGGGTCGGGGGAATTTTGTGCCGTTCCACTTTTCAATTTAGGACCCGAAAACACGTTTTCGAACCTGTTCCTTTTACGGGGACGCGAGCGATTCTTATCTGCGGCCAGGAAATTTATGAATATCTGTTTATGAATGTCGCTGACGAGATTAAACGACTCGTTGCGTGTCTATTCGAGAGAAGAAATGATTTTAGGGAGAGTATTCCCGTGACAAAAGCGCGTGCCTTATCGGACGATGCGTCCGGCAGACCGGTTATTGGACTTTCAAATCACCGGTAGAGCGTGATTTGCCATTTTTTTTGGGCGCATTAATCTTGAAAATGCGCGCTTAATTAATTACTTTTATTGGACGAGTAACGAATTTATATTACATCGCGACTTCGAATTAAATTGTACCAATGTTTGTAATTTATACGAGTTTCCTGCCGAAGGTAATTGAATTAATTCTGCGCCGCTGACTACGGAGGATGCATAATTACCTGCACCGCTGAATTAATAATATTCATTAAAGTCGCTCGAGTTGCCTATAGAAAAAGGACATTTCCGAGGCTTTTTTCCGAAACGCGACGCGTTTTCGTATCGATCCGCGTCCCTGTAATTATGCACAAATCTTCCCCTCGTTGCGTTCTCGTGCGCAACGGGAAATATTTTGGGGAAACCGCTTGTGGGTTTTGCAAATTTCAAGCGAGGCGGAAGTTTCGGCACGGCGAAGAGGAATGCCGACTGATTCGATCACGATAATTCCTCGAATGAAATTTACCGCCAAGCATCGTTATATGCACGCATGATAGCGAGGGAAAGCCGAACGCTCTTGACAGGGGTGCCAATCTAATAATACCAATTGACTCCGTTCGATTCGTGGTCACCCGATTTCTCCAAAAGCTCTACTCCCCGAATTCTCAAGGACGAATTTCGCAAAAAATCGCCACTTTGAAATAAGATAGGACATCATTTTTCAAGGTAAATGGCGTGATTTATGGAGCCGGTGAAATTGCTGCGAGGGAAAATAATTTCCAAACGGAACAAACGTAGGAATCACTTTTCGAATCAAAGTATGAATTACCAGAAATACGATACGCGGCGCACGTTAGAAGACCGTGCGTTCCTGGCTTTTTATACGGCCAACGAGAATGATTTATGGGCGGTCGTGTCACGGCCAACTTGATACAGTTACAACCCGCTAACTCACCTCGCCGCAGCAGTGGACACGCTCGTATGTATTTTGCTCCGTGTGCGTACAGTGTTTCGAGCAATCGGAAGTCATGCACGTCGACGCCATGACGGAAGATGCGACTCGAACGAGACGCGAAACGTTTGGAAATCGAATAACGTTCGCCGAGCATTTCTCAGGGACGTTAAAATTCAAAGGCAATCAAAAGCTCATTTCCGAATGAATCGATTGATTAATCAAGTTATAATGGAAATGAGGAGTTTATAGGCGAACAATTCATCAGCGGTTTCCCTTTGTAGAGCAATCGACAGAAGGCGCGAGTGTGTAAATGCAGTAAATCAGCGTTGTAGCTCCCGGAATATTAAAATCCTTAATTAAAAACGAAGGTATAAAGATTACACGTCAGACGAAGCCGCTCTGTTGAGTTTTCAGTTAATACACCGAGAAACAATGAAATTGATTGCTGGACGTGGCGAAGGGGCAACAAAGTGCACAGGGAGCAATGGCGGTTCAAAGAAAAGCCAAGGCGTTCGTTCTATTCCAGACTCCGCTTCGGTAAACGTAGAAACTTTTTCTTTTTCTTTTATTCTACCATGTTTTTCTGGCTTTTAAAATTATACAACATAGAAATGATGAATCATGTAATTGAAACTGTGATATATTTTTTACTCTGCAATTTCCCGCAGTTTTTTATAAATTTTTTCGGGCGATAAAGTTCCCTCCACTTTCTCTTGATTTTCCCAGATTTTCTACTTTTCCGGATTGTCTGGAATTCCTGTTATTCCGACGGACAAACAGCAAAGCGCATTATGAACATGTTCGAGATGATAAGCTAATTCAGCCTCAAAATTTCCATAGGACATTATTCCATCGGGCAAAACGGCGTACATTTCGTGCACGTAAACCTCCCCCGGCAAAGGGCCGAAGGACACAATCGGCATGCACTTCACGAGCGAGCTTTCATGTCGCCGACGATACTCGTGAAAATAAAAGAAGCACGAATAAGAAACGGAACGAGAGAAGGCGGCAATAAAGAAAGCAGCTACATGAGTCAGAATCGCGATCGAAGATAAGGAGTAATCAATCGGTTATCAGTTAAAATTAATCCCCGCTATTTTTATCCGCCTCATCTCCTTCGCCTCGTATCGAGGCATTTTTTCATGAATGAAAACTCGGTAAAAATCCCATGAATTCGGGCGAAAGTCGTGTATCTTTGTCACGTGCAGCTATCGCGTTTGTTTACAAAAGTCACCGCCAGATGACGAGCCTGTAGCCAGAAGTGTTCTCACAGGGTGATTTTTCCATTGTGCTACCGAATCTCCATCTCCGCAGCCAGCAGCGACCCCTAATCTATGCGCGACTAGTTCCCTCCCTCCCCCTATTCTGTGCTTTCGTTCTCGGATTCGCCCTTGTTTGCTGAGCCACCGGTAATGGCTGTCCTGGACCACATTAGTACGACGAGTACCATGAATTCGAGCACGAATTCACGTTCGCAGGGAACGAGGGATGACGAGGCGTCTATGACCCTCGTCGATTTTTATTTATAGGCACTGGGAAAACATCGCATTATCGCGTGAAATAAACAAATACGAACACGACGAGAACCGGGAAAAAATGTTCCATCGAAAAACAAAAAATTCGCTCAACGCGACGCGATGGAATAAAATTTCAATCGTCAGCGAAACACAAAGGTCCAATCTTCTTGCGGGGAATGAAGTCATAAGCCGATCCTCAATGCCCGGAGCGAACCCCGGAGCTTTCAACCCTCTAAACGCGAGCATTACTGATTACATAACCGCAGCAGCACGTGGCCCGCGTCTGGACCCGTCACGGTCACACCGGCTAATTTGCCTTTCCGTAATTTCCAGTCGACAATGAAGAGCCCAGATCCAGGGGGAAATCTCGCATGGACCGAATAACAAGAATTATCATCCCACGCGCGCTACTTTCACACGTTTCATCTGCGCCGGCGTAATGACCAAACTAGGATTCGACGAATTGTCATTTGCAGAGAGAGGATTCGAATTTCAATTTTCCCTCGAATAAAAGAAGCGTGGGGCTGAACAATCGAGAGAACGAATTCAAACATCGGATGAACGTAATCCACAATTATTCGATGTCTCTGCATTTCCTTAATCGTACTTTCCGTGTTCATCGATCAATCCGGAATGTCATTAAAGACGAGACCTAAATGGATTTGGGTTCATCGAGTCGAAGACTTTCTCAGTTTCCCATCTCGATCCCTCCTCGATTATTCGAAAAATCAAGAGCGGAATTCTCCGGGACCCGGCAACAAAGACGCAAC
This sequence comes from Zelostemma sp. ZL-2020, assembly GCA_022816865.1. Classification (NCBI taxonomy): domain Eukaryota; kingdom Metazoa; phylum Arthropoda; class Insecta; order Hymenoptera; family Platygastridae; genus Zelostemma; species Zelostemma sp. ZL-2020. The sequence goes on along the minus strand of JABFQM010000207.1, from coordinate 9,118 downwards.
CGGTCAAAGAACTCTGCGCTATTTTCGAAAAAAAAAAAAAAAAATCCTTCCAAGAATTTTTCCTGTCGCCGAACAATACCTGGGTGAATAGAAATGGACCCCCGAGCCACGGCGATTTTCGAGGCTTTGTCGCGAACGCCTACGTCTCTGTTGGAGCCCGGGAAGGATGGGAGCGTGTCCACCCGTATTTTTGAGGCGCAGAAGCCAGCGAGCTTTACGTGGAACGCGAGACACTTAGCCATTGGACGCTTGACAATGGCATTAGCGTTTAGGAAAATCGGTTTATAGTGGCGACTACGAGAAAAGAGCCAGAAAACGTGACTCGCAGAGACGCCATAGTCCGAGACATTTGTTGTGACTTTTCGATCAGGACAAATGTATCGGCTTCGTCAAGGGTCGAAGGTATCGCTGCTCGTTCCGAGTGTTACCAATCACCGGGTATAATGTTTCCATTTTCGAGTGGAACGAGAAAGATGGACGCGATTGTAAGTTGATATATCGTTCGACGATACGATAGCAGGTGAAATTTCGTACGAAGATTAAGAATTAAGCCGGTGAATGATTTTCTTTTCTAATTCGTACGTGGCAAACAATGACCCAGGGAACGTTCCCTTCGTTTATACACCAACTGTCATCGAGCACTCGACTTCTTTCATGAAACAGCGGAAGCACGACAAAACGGCTTCGATAAAAATCGTCGGCGAATAAAAGCTGTCCTCGTTTACCGAAAGTGTCTTTTTCCCGAAGGAAAGAGGAGACAAAGAGAATATAAGAGGGATTCCTCGGAGGGAGAGAAAGAGCACGCGGCCCATGGCGTTCCTGAATTCGTACGTGCTTGTATTTGAAGTGGAGCGGAGAGCGGAGATGATATGAATGCTCGTACGCATTAATAAAAAGCGCGAAAGACCGAGGAAAGAGAGAAAGAGGGAGAAGGGGTTGAGGGTTGGGGGGGGGGAGAGAGAGGATCATTTGAATGAGTAATACTACACCTCGCGCACCCACCCACACTCCCATGGAAAGTCCCATGCAGGAGCTTTGTTTGATACGGCGCATTGTGCCCGCTGCCACCGGTTCACTTTATACTTATGCCTCTGCACGCTTGCACCGCCACACAGATGTCCCTTTACCTGTGTGCCTCTCTTTCCATTTCACTCTTGCCTTCTTTCTCGACTCCGACCGAACCGCCGAAAATTGTATTATAATGCGAGACCGGGGCGCACGACAATGAGGTAGCGGCGGTCTGCTCGAGTTGCCTTGTGCCAATCTCGAGCGGAGGCGGTTATGATTTCAATGTGAAACGCTGCGGAAAGGGACGAAAACGAGCCCAACGTTTCGTGCTAAACGCCGACGAAAAATTAATGAAAATTTCATAGAAACGCGGGTGTACGAGAGGAGAGAAAATATTTGAAACGGAGACCACGAGGTCGAGGACGGGGAATGAAAAGAGGAGAAGGATGAATTGAAACCGGAATGCCGATCTACGCTCGATTTTAGGGATCTCGTCGCTCTCACGGGAACGGGCACAGGTACTCCGAAAAGTTTTTACAAAATTCCTTGATAATTGCGACGAATGAAGATTTTACTCTCGTGATTCCCGGCGCGTTTCCGTAATAGAAATTTCGTACCGTCGACGTCATTTAATAACGGATAGGTACGTTTATGCCGCACCGCCACGGGCCTTGGGGAAAAGCTCCAACTTTTAACCCCCGTGCGGAAAGTCGACTGGCTTATTAAATATTCAGCCCCGTAACACAATATTCTCTCGTGGCATAAGGGAGACACGAGGAATGGTGTAAATGATTTGACGTGGGAAGAGAACGCGTCAACTCGCGTTCACGAAAGGACGGAATTTTCGGGAGATTAGATTATCGGACGTATAATTTTGCTGGAAGAATCTTTGCGGCGCATCGAGACATTCATATGCAATTTGATCATTCGACGAAACTGGACATTGATCAGATAACGCTTTCATTTTTAAAATTTGCATCGTAGCGCCGAAACGCGCTGTAAATTTGAGAAAAACGTGGATTTAAAAGCCATGAATTTTAACGAGCGTGTCGCGTGGATTTTGCTATTCGGAAGATGAATAATGGCGTCTGGAGTCCTACACATCGCGACGACCAATAAAGCTGATTTATGCGTCTTTATTAAAACGATGTTAAAAAGAGACACGGCGGATAATGACGAGTTTCTTGCAAACGGAACGGAACAATGACGTCACTCAAACGTCGATTTCTCGAGCAAACGAAATACCTTGGTTCCCCCGTTTCGACAATGTTGGCGTGACAAATTGGGAGTAACCAAATACCGTCGACTCGTTATATTTAAACAACTTTGTAATGAGCGGTTGGACGGATGCTGGCAAGTCTCGCCATTTCCGAGGAGCTGTTTCGAGCCCCGCTCGACTTTTTTTCTCACGAAGCGCCGAAAGAATTTAATTTCCACGATTCGTCGATCAGCGAGCACTTGAAATCGCAGATACGTTTTTTTCGGGACGTTTGAATGGGAGAGTATTTTTTTTTCAAGTGTTTAAAATATTGCCACGGCTCAAACACGCGCGTCATTCCCCGTGTCATGAGTTACTCGGGAAAAAACATGGGGACTCTCCGGAGAAGGTCGAGATATTTTTACGCCAAAGTGGAGCGATTCGAAAGGGGAAGAAGAGGATCTTTCTCTCGTAAAATCGTAGTGCGAAGCCACAAGGACGTAAAAATTATACATTTATATCCGAAGCTCTACACGGAGGTTGAAAAAAAATCTTTTCAAAGGAACCATTTCATTGTTGCGGACAAAAACGGAAAACGTGGAATCTTGGTACTCGAAAAAAAGCAGTCGGGAATGGAAGCGCGTTTTTTCTTCGTTTTCTTTTCGAGGAAAAGCAGGCTCTTCGACTAAAGCCTAATATGTCAAGTATGGGCTTCTTTGGAATAGGGATGGATGTTGTTTTGCAGCTCCGGAATAGATATCGCGTACCACTATTTCTGACGAGCGCTCGTCGTCCTCTGCCCCCCTTTCAACGACGGGAACCCACCCATCATGGCCCTGTTTGCCCTCTTAGTTTCTACCACGCGGGCATCGCCGAGGGATGGTTGGGGAAGAAGACGAGGAAGACGCCGCGGCAGCCAGGAATAACCGTCAAGATGTCACACTTCCATATAGACATCGCGGATCGAGCGCACGTCAAAGCCCAAAAACATTTTTCCTCCAACTACATTTCTTTTTGCTTCGAAACTCGGCTCAAGGGGACTCTTCAGTCAAAAATGAAAAAAAGTTGAACACATTTTTTCTTGCATATTCTTAATTTTTGAACCTTTTTTACAACCTTGCAAAATCACTTTTAAATTTATGTTTTTATACGTTCAACATTGCAGTGTATTCGACTCAGAAATCAGCGAAGAAATTTATTCTCCTCTTGTTTTTTATTGTTTATGGCAAGAAAATAGTGAACATTAATGCATGGAAAAGTTGTTACTGACGCTGTATTTAGCGCAAAGGTAAAAAATTAGCTCTAAAACCCCGGCACGGAATTGAAAAGTTGATATCTTCAAACTCGAATACCTCGTAACTTTTTTCGTCGTGTTTTTCGGCACTAAAAAAATTAACGGGATCCTATTTATCCATCAATTGACTTCCCGATTTAATCACGAGTTTTTGAATGCATAAGAAAGATACTGTTCCGTTGAATTTTGGATTTTTCGATTTGAACAAAAGTTATGAATTTTCAAAGTTAAAAATAGCATTTTTTTTCATTCATTTTTCGAAAGAAAAAACATGAAAATTCGTTACGAAGAATCAAAAGCACATATCGAAAATCTAACAGGTCAATATCTTTTCGATTCATCCAAGAACCTGTAAAAAAATCCGAAACTCAATCGACTGAAAAATGGGCTCTCGATAATTTTTTGAAAATACCCATGTTTTGACTTTTTGTCTCAAAAACGGTAAAAAGTATATTTCTTTCAAATCTTCGTAAATTTCAACAGTTTTTGGGAACGATAAAGATCACAGAAATAATTGAACAAACTTTTTTTCATATTTTCAAACGATTCCGAGACCCTTTTTCGTAGCGTAGGATGAGCCATCGAGGAAAAACGATCGATACTATTTTCGACGCGGTTCTATCCGTTCCAATGCGTCCGCGTCAGCTGCTCAAAGCGAACACCACGAAAAATATTCTCCCATTTTACACGGGCCGAGTTGACGCGTCGTAAAGCGATAAATTTACACGTCGGAACGTGTGAAATTCGTCGGATTCTTCGATAATAATGTCCGGTGACAACGAGTCATATCTTATTTATAAACCGCTGAAATTGGGCGTCTTTTACAGCCCCAATTAAGATTCCCGAAAGTTGAACGCGCGCGCGCGCGTGCGATTCTTCATTCAGCGACCCGAAGAATTGTCCAGAATTCATTTGTCGGGAAATTTGGCGAGCGAAGGGGTTTCATTCAACAACATTGTAAATTGAATTTATAATACTCGTCCGTCAGAGTAATGCGACTAGACCAAACGAGGCGTCAATGCAACAACAGAGCCCTGCCAAAAACCGTTGTTGCGTCTACTAGAACTCGAGTTATATTTAACCGTACGGTTAAAGAAGAAACGAAATCTCCTCGCGTGTTTCCGAGATGAAGAAAACAAATTACCAGCGAACAAAACCCGAGTAAAAATTAATTTCCCGCGTGTCGGAAGCGTCCATTTTTCAAAACGTCCAAGACGACGAGCCGAGCTGTTATTCATATTTCAAAATGTATCGTTGTCGATGCGAAAGTGACAGTGCCAAAAGCCCGAGCCAGTACGCCGAAGTAGAGAAACGGAACGGAGTCGCTTCGACGACGAGAGACCAAAAGACCCAAGACAGCCGTGTCGTTGCCTCGCTTCACGGTTGGCACACCTGCCAGCATTCCTGCCAACCTCGCCGCCGCGATGCGTATCACGATCACAACATCGAGTCCCGGGGAAGGCCTCACTTTGTGTCGCGACTCGTTTTCACCGCTACTTTTTCCCCCCATGAATCACTCGGGCTCTACAAATTCATTCGTCCCTCAAAGGAAAAACGAATCGTCCACGCATGTCGCGATGCTTTTTCTCATGGAAAAAAAATCCGTCTGTGTAAATACGGCGCGGTCCAGATAAGAAATGAGTCAGCGGCGCCAAGTTTGAGAGACGCGCGTGGAAGATTTTCGGATAAATCGCGCGGATGAATGAAATTTGACGTGGCGAAAGTAAAATGTCGAGAGCGGCCAAGTTCTTGAATTTTTGCGGAAGCAAAAAAAACGATCACGTGGACGAACGGCGCGGACTGTTCCTCTCAGCGACGCGTCTTTCAATGAGCTTCAACGTTGATTACCATTCGTCGCCCCTTGACGCGGCCCCGGATTCTTTTCGTCCCGCTCTGTCGACGGTTCGAAAACGCGACGACGTTCGTCAATTTTCACGTGCCCAAAAACGATCAATTCGAAAACGGCTTCGCGAGGGTGCGAAAGTTTTCGGATTTCACGCAAAAGGGGATGGAAACGGAGGAATTTCTTTGCTGGGAAAAAAAGGGAGAAGGCCATTTTTATGATGAGAATAATAATGGCTTCGCGAACACATTTCCCGAGCGCGGCCCATCTAAATTTAACGAGCGCCGCGAACGTACGCGGGGTAACCCGTTAATTTCGGACAGCTTTTATGCCGACCGATGTGTCTCCGACTGGTCGAGAGAGTCGGAGAGCAGACGAGCCGAGCGATCGGCCGTTGCACCTCTAGCGAGTATAGGATTCTATTTTCTCGGGGTACTCTCTTGCTCGAGTACTATTTTTATACGGTTTCGTCGTTTACGACGGATTCTCGTAATACGCGTCTCAACGTTCGACGATTATTTTTCACCGGGGCCCGCAATCGCGCCTTTTAACGCTTCTTCCGATTCACAAAGCTTCCACAATTTATAAAAAGTAAAATTATCTCTACAGACAAACAAATGATCATGTTATTCCAGATTAGATAAACTTTGATTAAGCAACTAGGAAATTCCTCGGCTTTTCCGAATTTCCCGAATACTTCAGTAATCTCCAACCGGAATAATGAGTTTCTCGATCGAAGGAGTGGAAAAAAACGTCGATTGAGCGATACGTCGAGAGCACGTGTTCGCGCGAGCGACATATTCTACGCGTCTGAGAAGCCCGGGCCTGACTCGGCGTTAAAGGCGACGATTGCTCTCCGCGAGGTGCTGTCTCGTCTTCTCCTCTCGTCGCTCTTTGATTCGCCGGCGCGTGTTTCCCAAGCGACTCCTAATCGCCGCGATGGCATACATTCTTCCTCGGATTATGCAAAGGTCTAATGCGCTTTCCTTTAAGACACGCCGGCTGCGTCATTCACGCGCGATGCCTGATTAAACGGCATTCTCCTTTATTTTTACATACGCGGACTTGGAAAACTTCTCACGTTCGCTTCAACGCTTTTAACGTCCGCTCGATAAAAATATCATATCGACATACCCGCGGATTTTTATCCCGTTTATAAATTAATAAACAGTCGTAAATATTTTATGGAACTTCGAGTTTTCGAAACAAAAAAAATTACACATTCACAACTAACGTTGAAAACGATTCTGCATATGAAGTTGTGTGAAAAATGGCAAATCAGCTGAGAAATAAAAACTTTTTTTCAAATTTTAATTTTCCCTCGCGCGTGATATTGTTTAATAAATTATTAAATGAAATTAATTATGCGGAATTATAAATATCTTTTTAAATGCACTCTTGCATTCGACGGCTTTAAAGAGGCTGCAAAGAACGAGACGATGAAGCCGTTTTTCAAATATTTACCAGCAGCCCTTCTCCTCCCTTTTCGCCGCGCAATAATCGCTAATCTGTAGATGGTTAATATCCAGTTGTCGAGTGCGCAAAGGGGGCGCGGAGAAATTACCGTGGTAAATGGCCGGGCGCGTCGGCGGGAGCGTTACTTGACTGAAGGTAATTGAGCTCGCGTTTATAAATCCTATTAGAAGATTAGAGGGACGTACACACGGCGGAGCAACGATCCTTACCGATTCATGCAAATATCGCGTCCGATTCCCCGAGGACAAAAGCGCCGAGAGATTACTCGGCTCCCTGATTGGAAAGAAACTAAAATCAAGTCCCCGTTTCTTCGCGACTCTCCACGATAAAATCCTTTCCCGCGAGATTCATATTCGCACACGACTCACGTAGCGTCAAAATAGTTTTCTTCGCACCTCTTCGTTTTTCTCCTCCGCGTTGACCGAAAACTTGTAAAAATACAAACTCGTGCATCGCTTGTTTCGCTCGTTTTTTTTTTGGGTCCCTCGGAGTAGCCCGCTTGGATTCGAGAAAGAAGAGAAAAAGACGGCTCGAATGAAGAAGGAAAAAAAAGATGAAAATCGTACGGGGATCGACTCCTCTTTTCTTTGGTCCCCGAGATCGGTTCTCTTATTTGGGACGCGGCTTTCAGCGAGACGAGCAGCAGCGGAGAAAAGGGACGAGCGAGAAATAGAAGAGAGAGAGAGGAGGCTCCTTCCAGCGCGACTCCTTCGTCCCTTTTCTTCCTTTCATGCGAGCCGGCCCGTTAATCCTCCACGGATCTCGGCAGGATCCCACGGCGATGCACCCAGAGAATTTGCATACAAGATCTCCTGGCATCTCCGGCCGCTGGACTCCTCCTCCGACCTCGACGCCATCGCCATCGACCCGTTTATGCGCTCGCTATGTGCCATTCGTTCTCCACCGTCCCTCTCTCGTTATTCCCTTTTCCCATCCTCCCGAGGACTTTTATTTACTAAATTACCTCCGATTTTTCCCCAAAATGTTTCACCTTTCACGGAAATTTCGTCAGGGTTGCGTTCTCTTTTTTCTACCAGCGGCGGAATCCGGCTCCCGGCGAATCTCTCGTGTCAGGTGCAAGAGAAAAAAGAATGGGTCGTCCCGCGAGAACAATGCTACCACGCGGCCCTATAAAGAACTTTTTAAGGGTCCTCGTTCCTTCTCGCTCGAACACCTCCCGATGCTCTCGATCCCGAGTCGCATATTCAAATGGACGTGCTCGTTCCGCCCCCCCAATCCCCCTTCGGAACGAACGCTTCTGCATACACGCGGCGCGCATTAATTCCCTCCCCAAAACAATCCTGTCTTCTCGTTCTATTCGGTACCGCGTATCGTTACTTTGAAAATCGCGCAGGGAATCTTGGTTTGTTTACGAAAATGTTGAGGGGAGGGATCAGGATTTAAATAGCAGAAAGCGAAAATATGACGCAGGAGGCGATTCCCTCGAGGCAAAGTTAATCCAAGCCATATACGCGAGCTATTACCGTTAATTATATTTTCGCTGGGCGCCTGTGTATGCGCGCGTGTGTTTTTCGAGGGGTTTAGTGCCACGTAATCGGGTATACGTGTTTGGCTGGCACGTGGGAAGGGCTCCCGGGCTAAAGCACCCTTCGTACCAGAGCCCCTGCTTCGGCCTCCCCCACGGCGTTAACGCAGACTGCGCCAGCGAAGGGCAAGATTAAATTGGCACCAATTACCAGCAAAACACCCTACAAAGTTCCCCTACTCTTTTTCCTGGGACGGCGAGTTATCCATCTTGCGAGATGGAGAAGAGGAAAATGGATTTCTACGCTTTTCCGAAGATAATGGGAGAGAGATTCCGCAAGGTCACCCCGCTGGTAACCGCATTTCGTGTTTTGGAAATGAGTTTTGAGCTTGATACGTTTTTTTCGTTTTTATGGGTGGCTTTATTTTTCACTTTTTTACCTTTATTGCGAACTTGGGATTTTTATGTGATAACTTTGATTGCGTTGTTTGTTTATGTTTAATTCAATATTTAAAAATTGTTGAATTTGATTTTTGATTTGTAAATGTACCAGTTTGAAAACAATTATTTAAGGTGGATCGATACTTTAATGCAAGGGTGAATTAGAAAAAATATTTATAACGCAACGTCATTAATTACATTTAATATGCCAGTATAATTTATTTAACAACATCTTCTTCTTCACGAAAAAAAATAAGCCACTGAAAAAATTGTGCAAAAATGCTCGTAACGAACAATTGAAAATTTTAACAGTTTTTTAAAAGAAAAATGTTTATTTCTTAGCCAATTTGCATGTTCGATTATTTATATTGT
>JABFQM010000206.1:0-45885 GCA_022816865.1 Zelostemma sp. ZL-2020 | reverse complement strand
AAAACGCAAACTTGGCAAATGAATTTATTCATTTTATGTATATTTTAATATCGCTAAATTACTTACTCAGCAATTACTAAATTTCCTGTGAACGACTTACTTTGAACTTCTTTTTTATTACTTTCTCGTCATTTTTTTCATCTTCATTATCTAATTGGTTTCTCTTTTCATGTTTGGTTTTCATTCTTCACTTATCTCTACTCAGTTATTATTTTTTATCGGAAAAATAATTATGCAGATGTGCAAACATTAAAAAAAATAATTTTATGAAACCACTCCAGAAATAAATTTTAAAACGCATCAACAGGTCACGTTTAAATATAAAATTTGCGAATAACTCAAAATGAGGAATTTTCACTTCAATAATTTGTTTGGCAAAACTTTAAATCTTCAAACTTTATAATGACAGAAAAGCCTCTCCCCTACATTAAAATTCTACAAGAAAAGCCAATAAAACCAGGGGATATAATAAATCCCGGACACTTTCATTCCCTTGGACCAATTTTTCCTCGGAAGAAAGTAATCGATAATTCCATTATTTCAGGATAACGTTGGTGGACGGAGGGAACTTGATGATAGCAGACGTCAAACAAGCCGATCAAGGAAAATATCAGTGCGTTGCTAAAAATATGGTGGGGACAAAAGAATCGACTCTTGCCACTCTAAACGTCCACGGTAAGATCCGAGAAACTTGAAGACACTCCACGACTCTTTAAAAGTATCTTCATCTAATCCACGACGTTTCTTCTTTAGTGAAACCATATTTCGTGGCCAAACCATCGAACCAGACAATTCTGGCCGACACAACGGCCGAGTTCGCCTGCCAAGTCGGCGGAGATCCCCCGCCAGAAATCCTTTGGCGAAGAAACGACGGTAAAATGCCGATCGGCAGAGCGAAAATTTTGGAAGACAAAAGTTTGCGGATCGAAAGGACCACGCCGCAGGATCAGGGCACCTACATTTGCGACGCTGAAAATGGAGTCGGGGCAATTTCGGCCAGCGCGACATTAACCGTGCACTGTGAGTACGGTGGCAAAAAGTTCCGGGATTTTCTCCTTCTTTTCCAAGTGTCGTAAAATAAATGCAGACCTTTCTTCGACAGCGCGCCCGGTGTTTACGAACTTTCCAAAGGACGAGATGGCGAACACGGGATCCGATGCGACTTTCGCTTGCTCCGCGCGAGGAGCCCCGAAGCCTTCGATTTTCTGGACCCGCGAGGGTTCCCAGGAACTCATGTTTCCAGGGAATACCTACCAAGATCGATACACCATTACCGAAGACGGAAGTTTGCGTATCAAGGGTGTGATTCGCAAAGACGAAGGTCATTACGTTTGCAGCGCCATCAGTCAAGCCGGAGCGAGCACCGCCACAGTATTTCTACAGGTAAAAATCATCGCTCAAAATGCCAATTAGGAAAATGATCGAAACACTAACGTCTCTGATAAAATTTAGGTCACTTCCGTGGAAGAAGTGCCGCCACCGATCATCGAACTCGGCCCAGCGAATCAAACCCTTCCGGCGAAAAGCATGGCTGTCCTGCCTTGCAGAGCCGTGGGTTCTCCAACCCTGCAAGTTCATTGGCACAAGGACGGCGTTTTGGTTCAATTGGGAAGCCGCATTACAATGGCCAGCAACGGCACGCTCTTTATTCAACATCTCCAGGCCAATGATTCCGGTCTCTACACTTGCATCGCCTCTTCCGAGTCAGGAAACACGTCCTGGTCCGCGGCTTTGACCGTCAGTTCTTCGACGACGCTTCACCGCACGCCTGATATTTCAGCACTGCCGCAGAACCCGAGCAAGCCGAGAATCGTCAACACCACGAGCAGCACCGTCGCGCTCACTTGGAGCCCCGGCCACGAGGGCAAAAGCAAAATTATCGGCTACAACATCGAGTATTTTAGCAGCAATCTGCATACTGGTTGGGTCGTCGCGGCGACCGGTGTCACCGACGACACTTATACGGTAGCTTTTTGTTGTTACGGTTTTGCGAATTCAGAACTCAATGATTTTATCATGGAAATGGAAACTGATGCTTTGTTCGGCGTTTTTACAGGTCACGGATTTAAAGCCAGATACAAATTACGTGTTTCTGGTCAGAGCAGAAAACAGTGACGGTCTGTCGCTTCCTGGACCCTTGTCGGACGTGGCGCACACCACGAGCGTAAATCAACACTCCGTACCGCAAATCGAATTGATTCGCGCGCGGGATCGCCTCAACAGTGAAATACTGCAGCTGCGGGAAGTTCAGCCATTGACCAGTACCAGCGTGAAAATCCAGTGGGACGTAAGTGGTGTTTGAGTGCAAAGATACGCGACCCGTGTCAATAAAAATCCGTGTACATTTCGAAATTTACATTTCCAGATACTCGGGGCCGCGGATTTGGTCGAAGGTCTGTACATCCGTTATCGACAAGTTTCGGTGAAGCCGGAATACCAAATGGTCACGGTGTTCAATGCCGGAGCCACGAGTTACGTGCTGACGAACCTCAAAAAGTTTACCAAGTACGAATTCTTCCTCGTGCCTTTCTACAAGACGATCGAAGGCAGGCCGAGCAACGTGAAACTCGCCACGACCCTCGAAGACGTCCCGTCGGGTGCGCCGGAAAACGTCCACGTCGGCATGATCAACATGACGTCCGCTTTCGTCCGGTGGTCGCCTCCCCCGAAAAATGACCAGAACGGTCAACTCGTCGGGTACAAGGTAAAGAATCTTTCGATTCCTTTACAAGCCATACTTGCGAAACGCTAACTTTTTCTCGTTGCAGATACAAATAAAGAGCAACAGCAGTACCAAAATCTTGGGCCAAATGTCGCTGAACGCGTCGACGACGTCTGTCATCATCAACAGCTTGATGACCGGAAGTTTGTACACTGCCCGAGTGGCCTCGTTGACCGCGAAGGGCCTTGGTCCTTTCTCCGCGCCGACTCTCTTGAATATGGACCCCAACCAATTGAACCAGTTCCAATCGCGACCGGACCCGAATCACAACAGCGTGTCCATGGTCCGAGAAACGTGGTTCGTCGTTTTGATAGTCATCATGGTGTTCACAGTAATCGCCGCTTTACTAGGGACCGTGTACGTGCGACGTCGACAGGCCCTGAATAAACAGCTGGGTCATTTGAGCGTCCCGGTTGGAACGGCCAACGACATTTGCCAACTGAACAAGGACACGTTGTGGCTGGAGCGTGGCTGGCGGCCGACGACCACGCTGCAAAGCTCGAACGACAAGGATTGCGAGACGAAGCTTTTGAATAACCAGCATATGCTGGCGCCGGGGATCGTGAGCATGGCAGGATCCGAGTACGCCGAGGTCAACCTCACGACGTTTTACAATACGAGGAAGCAACTGCAAGCTCCTCCGGAGCCGTACGCGACTACGACGCTCTGCGTCGGGAACCGCAGCCCTGACTCTATGGAAACGAGCGGCCAAAAGTCCAATTCCAGCGACTCTTGCGTCAAGCCCGATTATTCGAGCCTGGACTCGAATCAAGATCACAATAAATCCACGATGTCGCCAAGTAGCGACAATGCCAGCAGCGTGTACACGGATGAAAACGTGGAGATGCAGCAGCGCAGGGCGCAGTTCAGGGCGCAGCAGTCGGAGAATGGTCAGCAAACTATGCCGAATTGGTGCGACATGCTGCCGCCGCCTCCGGAGCATCCCCCGCCGCCCGGGAATCTGCTGGCGGCGAGGATGCAGCAGCAACAACAGCAACAGCAGCAGCAGCAGCAGGTTGCTTTCAGCCCGCATTTAGGAAAGCGGAGCATGCAGGGGAGCGACCTCGATGGGTCGCAATCCGGCAACTCGCAAAGCCCACCGACGCCTCCGGTTAGGGTCGGCAATTGGTAAGTGAATCGATGGAAGCAAGCGCCGACGTCTCGTTACAACTTGAATTACTTTTTATAGCTTCTCGGCGTCGCCGACTCCGTGGAATGGCCAGGCTCAAATGGAGCCTGGACACGCTGGCAGCATGCAGCAACAAACCAGGTACACGACGTTACCCCCGCAGACAAATCCCCCGCCGTTGCCGTCGTTTCCCCAGGGTTTTGGCCATTGCGACTACAAGTCCCAGGAGAACGAGTACGAGAGCGGCTCCATAATTTATGGTCATCAGAATGGTATTGCTGATGACTTCCGGAACCACGACGGATTCCCTCGGACGAACCACTCGAGCAACCGGATCGATCACAACGCGGCCGGCGATGACATTTACCGGCGCAACGACGAGATTTTTAGAAACGATAATCTGTACCAGCCCGATAATGACGAATGGGACCGAAAATCGTGCGACTCGAATACCCACTCGGACATGTGCTGTTCTTGCTCGGAATCAAGCTGCCTTTACGCCGACACCATGGAATACAACAATCAGTTCGCGCCGAGCGGCTGCGCGCACAATCGGGGCAACTCGAGGAATCGGAACAACAGAAGTCCGAGAAGAAGAAACAACAGGCCAACCTCTCCCTCTTACAGCAGCGAGAGTAATTACTCGTGCATTCCTCAAAGACAATGCGGCCCCGTGAATTCGCAAGAGAGGCTCAGACACAATCGCAGCAAAGGTGGATATCGAAGATTGTAAAATTTGTTTTTTTTCTCGCGATTAGCTGGATACATTTTTTGTTTTTACGTTTGCAGATAAAGTGTCCAGTTTTTCGAGGAACGCCGGCGGTTATCCCCAGCACAATTCTTCGGCGTCGAATACGATGAGCAGCTCGGGCAGTCAACGGTATAACAAACTCAACAGTCTCTTTTTGAGCGGGAGCAACGCGAACGCCGCCGAGACGAGCCGGTTGAGCGATCACCGGGAGAGCTAAGCGAGACTTTTTGTATGAAATTTGCCCACTTTTTAATCGCGACACTGCCATCAAAGCAACCGACGACAAGACGATTTTCGCACAGTTGAGGAAATTGTCGGAATGATGTTTTTTCTACGCAAAATTGTAAAATCGCACCTCGACGAAGTGCGCTGTACATAAACTCGAAGCGTCTACGAAATGCGCCTCGTCGTTGAAACGTCTCGATTTATTGAAGGAAGAGCGCTTTGGGCGCACTTGGATTTTCCGTGCTTAAGCGACTTGCGTTTAAAAACACTGCCGATTCGAATCCCTTGTCCGGAAACAGCATGAAAAAATCAATTATTAGAGTTTTATTTTTGTATTAGAATTGGAGAATTGAATTTCCAATACCTTTTCGCTGATATTAGTTTAATGCTGCTTTAGGACAAGGGACGCGCAAATTTTGCTCATTCTTTTCTTTGTCGCGAGTCGATGCATTTCACTGGTGAAACTTATTCGTCTCAAAGCGCCGAATCGATAATGCTGGACGGGGGATATTTTGTACGAATATATCATATCAGGGGCTTTCGATCGTTGAGAGGAATCAACGTTTACCAGAGAATCTTAAAAGAGACTGAAACAGCGTAATTGTTTTTAAAATCAACGCCGCCGCGAATTCTCAATCGCGGGTTTGGTCGTTGAAGAATCGAAATCTCAAAATTTTAATTCCGCGCCTTCTTCCAACTTGTAGCAATCATTTTTGGAAAGCCCGAAGTTTGTTCCAAAAGCATGTACACATTTCATGTCCGCCACGTCCATTTTCGGACGTTATTTTCGACGACGAAATAACGTTCCTAATTATCGCGGAATAATCGACGTTGTGTAATATCTTGCGAGAAGAAAAACCTGCTACAAGCAACAAAATAATAACCGCGTTTAGTGTTAAGGCATGTAATCATATCAAATCATTTTTTGTATACAATGTACAGAGCTGATTAACAAACTTAGTCATTAGATATTAACGCATCAGTAATTAATATACACGCACCGTACTTTTTAAGGCAACTTGGCGGTGTTGCGAATAATGTGTAATCTTAATGAGTCGTCGATTCAATGATTAGAAGCCTTAATTACTGGAAATTTATATTTTTCAATCTACTTTTTTTGCAAAATGTAAACGAAAATGAGCAATTTTCAATTGTAAATTTTCCTCTTGTTTCTCGACGATGAAAATGTCATTCATTTCTGATCCGATAACAGACATTAAGTACGACTTGTGACGGTGCGTTCGATACCCTTATTTTGTTTTTCAACACGCGTTATCTATGTACGATTTTAAAAATATGCACAGACTTTTTTATTTATGTATATTGTACAGCCATATTTCTTTACTTTTTAAGTTAACGTCGTCTTTAAATGTTTATTTTGCTGTATTTATTGAAGCGCAATCGTGATTGGTGGGAAACGTTTATTATTAACTTTTTTATGTTTGTATAAACTAATTTATTTTATTTTAATGGAAATACAATATCGCATTGTATTCAACTCGAAATGGATAAAACTTGTGTACAGATCGGCGTTTGAATTCATTTGCGAGTTTGCACAAAGTACTCGGAGAACGCGTTTTTATATGATACCGTAGAAAACGTTAAAGGGCGAAACTTGTAGATTAGTTGAATAACTTTGATGCCATTTAATCGCTCAAATTCAGTGTAATTGAATAAACCTAATAGGTAAAAGAGACCTTAGAAAAAGCAGAAGTTTTGAAATGTTTGCTTTGCCAAAAAAATGCATTTATAGAGGTTGCAAAATGGCCTCGCAAATTTGATTTAATTGTAAAACATACGATTTCTTCAAATTTACACGGCGTAATTCTCATGTAAAAATATACTGCCGCGAGTAAATTGTCTGTGTCGCAGTCTCTTGCTTACAAAATTACAATGTTCAACTTTCATTTTCACCGGTAGAAAGTTAATTGCAAAATTAGTACGAAATTGTTTTCGTTCAAGCGCAGATAAAAATGTACGACTTTACTGTAATTATAATAAAATAGCGCAGTTTGTAGACGATACGTAATGAATACAACAATCCATCCAAGCATCAAGTGTTGTTGGGCTGCGTTCTTTAGCAAGTTAAAAATAATGTAGGGAATGAGGCCTTGATTTGACGTAATCATGACGATAATTGATTTTGTTATCCAAATTGAATTGCTGTTCGAATTCGTAATGTCGGCTGTAAATAAAGAAATTGTTCAAATTGAAAATATTTTTTCTAAAATAAAGAAACCACGGTCGAATCGTCGGATATTTATTTAAAAAAAAGAAACAATTTTATAAAAGCTTCTCAAAGGTCAACCTTCAAAGTATTTTTCAGAAAATATAAAAACGCGCTATTTATCAGGGCCTCATTGGAATAATCCAAACAGCGGCTGTATTGTAATAATTTTAAACTAGACTTGAAACACTGCTGATTTTGCAAAGCTCGCAAACGAACGTTTTTGGAAGCTTTTCAAAATCAGCCATCCACGTATAATTTTGTAAACTCTTCTTCATGACGATCTTTCGATGAAATACTTCGAAACTCGATGGAAAAAGAACACAGTCGATGATTTTTCGTTTAATTCTTTCGCTAACAACTATCGAAGGATCGTGATGACGACGAGAAAAGAACAAACGTTGTATCGAATGACGACGAAAATGTAACGTGTATTATTTTTCCAATTCGTCATGCTCGTGTGATTGGCATGATTTTCCTCGAGACATTTGTAAAATACGCGCAACTAGATCGTACAAGTTTTACGGCCAAAGCCTTGCGTATAAATAAAAGCGTAAATCGCGCATCCTTTTCATACGTGCGCGAAAAGAAAGCTCGAGCGAACGTAAAAGGACGGCCGATCCTATTAATTTTAGGACCATAATCTGTATCTATGTAAAGATTCGTTCAGACAAATTTTGCCACTTTTATCAAGTCTGAAAAAGTGACGTTTTATTTGTAAAAGGGCACTGACGATTCGAATCCTTGTGATACTTGATAAAAAATGATTTTGTCGAATGAACAAAGTCTTGCTTCCTTGAGCAATTGTCGGCAATTTTCGGGCTTTGAGGTTGCAAAATTTCTGGATTCCCGCATCAAATTAATTCATATCATTATTGAGAGAAATTCGAATGGCGAATTCGCGAATCATAACGATGACTGCCGATCGTGTTGAAAATAAATTGGGCTGTATTTTTAATTACGTTTAAAGACCAGCTCACGTGTCGAATGATGATGACTTTTTCATTTTTAACGTGATCCTTCTCCATTCTGTAAATATTGCGCCAACCGAAAGACAATTCACAATTGTTTTATATAGGTAGTAATTTATTTATTACGGAATCATTGATCGAAAAAAATGATTGATAATGAGTGACACATAAAGAGGAAAAGAAGCTGTGTAGTTGATGCGAAAGAACTAACGAAAGACACACACAGGACTGTAGATAATTAATAACAATCGCTATTGTCAACTACGTATATATAAATAGATATATAAATATATAAATATATCATTGCATATTATATACTGATACTGATTAATAAAAGTAATGTTAAAAATTTTATACCATTCTTTTTATCATTTTCGTCCCGTTCTATCTGATGAAACTGAATTCCCTTTTGCATTTCATTTTTTTGAATGAGAAATTTCATTACATCGAATAATACAACGAAACTGGGGTAAGTTGATTATAGAAATTATGTACATTAACAATTAAGTGTCCGCAAACCTCATTTCTTAAGTAAAATATTCACATTTCTAAACTTAAGCATAACAGCCCAAAAACAAGGTCAATTACAATTTCAAATATTGACGTAAAACGCGGGAAAATTGTATGGTTTAAGTTGGATACACATGTTCGCGCTTCCCGTTTCCCGATTGGCTATTCTCCCCAGCGCCATGTTTAGTCCAAAGAGCACCATCTTGAAAACTGGACTTGACTTTTCTTGCCGTGTGGCATCGTGTGTGGGTATCAGTGGGGTCGTTCAGTGTCGTGTAAATAGAGCCTATGGTTCGAAATTAATCCCATTACCATTAGAATAATATAAATTTGTATTTTTTCTTTGCCTTGTTTTAAATTTTCCACCTCGCAAATGCCGCTACTGTTCGAAAAAGTGATCGCGGTTTGATATTTCTCGCCGAGGCGGCGCAATATGGCTTTAAAATCGAGGATGACTTTTGCTGCTTTTGCTCGATGAAGTCTGCTTGACAGGACGTCTGAAAGATCGGACCCTGATATTTGACACGTTTAAAACACCCACTCGTTCTGACAGATCGTTTGGCAAGGTAACAGCGATCGTTTATAGCCCGCAATTACGCGCGATTAAAGTCTCTCGTGCTCAATTTTTGTCAGGGCTCTTGTTTACATTAGAGCATCGAGAATTTTCTCGGTGTTATCACTTTCACATCTTTTCGTGCCTTTGGCAAGTGTTACATTGCACGTAATTGAAATTTATTACTTCTCGATCGAAACGAATTCACAAATTACTTTGTTTATTAATTTTTCAGAAAAATGATGACGTTGCGTGAAATGCGAGTTTTTGTAATTGTATTGTCAGTGTATGAGTCATTTATGACTCATTTTGTTATTTCCAATAAGTTACTAGAAGAAAAAAACAAAGAACCTTTTACTTCATTTGAATTTTGTTATTTTAGTTACTTTTTTTGCAAAGAACCGTTGCTCTTCTCGAACATTTTGGATCTATCTTGCATGATTTATCAAGCAACATCGAGCGGGAAAATGTGCAGGGCGTGTACACTGTAATTGTAATCATTTCCTGTATCTCATGCATCAGTTTTTTTTGTAGGTGTCAATATTAAAAAACAAAATGCCTCCACCACCTCCACCACAACCACCTTCATTTAGTCTCCCAGCATCAAATTCCAAGGATCAGGGTCAGAGTATAAATGTATTGCTGCAATCAATTAGAAGTGGAAAAACGCTAAAGAAAACGGTTACTGTAGACAAAAGTGGACCTGCTATTTCCGGTACGTTATGACATTATGAGCTTACTGCAGACATTTCTGCAAAAAATTCCACGTCATTCGGAATCAAAGCAAAGCTACAAATTAAAACTTGAGAAATACAATTTCAAAGTAACATGGAAAACATTGCGCATTGTTAGATTCATTTACCATTACCGTATTCATCGAGCCATTGATTTTGTTCAAAACCATTCACCGTTGCATTTTTTTACTCCCGTTACAAATAGAAAAATATTGTAAATGGGTTACTATCTATTTATCATGTTTGCAGGCAAAGTAGTGGGGGATTCGTCGCACTCAACTGTGTCTCACACAAGTGGGAATAATACATCATCGTCATTGAACAATAATGTCGGTAGTAATTTTAATAATGGCAATCCCCCTACACTCGGCGGCCTCTTCTCCGGTGGCATGCCAAAACTAAAGCCTACAGGCCTTAGAGCGAACATGGCTGAAAAGGAGAGTAACAACACGAATAATTCCAGCAACAATACACCTAGTAACGTGATTCCAAGTATAAAGCGAGGTCCTCCGCCATTACCACCACCAGCTGCGCAAAAACCGCAACTGTTTTCTCAGGTCCGTCGTCGACGAAAATTTAAAACAGAATTTCTTATTTGACTCATCTCTTTTCAAATTATAGGCCACTAATTCACCGGAAAGCGGAACGAGTAACTCGGAGTCCCCGAGAGGATTCGGAAAACTGAACCTGGCGCCAAAACCTCCTCCACCACCTCTTTCAACAGTGCCTCGGAAGCCATCACCGCCTCCAAAAAAGATAAGCTTAGCAGTTGGGAATACGGTCTCGAGAGCGCAGAGCATGAGACTGGCTCGTTCGTCGCCGACTCTGGCATCGCCTTTGTCCTCTTTGCATCAGTCGCAAGATCGCCTGAATGAAACTATGCAGTATAGAACGCTGGGTCGCGTGCCCTTGAAACCACCAGTTGTGAGGCCGCCCTCGCCGCCGAAACATCAAAGTGCCACTGGAAACTCCAACGCGGGGTCGACGACGAGCCTCACGACGTCGACGAGGGTAGCGCCCCCACCGCCCAGCAGAGTTACAGCTCCGAGTATACCGCCTCCGCCACCTCCTCTGCCATCGCGCGCTGCACCCTCGCAGCCGAGGTCAACGCCGGCTCCACATTTACCCCCCACGCCTCCGACGCGCAACACTTTGGCGCGCAATGGTCAACTTTCGCATCCCCCCATTGACCTGGAGGTCAGATTTACGGATTTGTTTCATTCCATAGCGCATTTTCCGCCTCCGGAACCCTTCCGGAGAGTACCCAAGGTCTACAATAGCAAAAATGGTGAGATTTTGAGAAATCAGTCGGGCCTCTACATTTATTACTCTGACGATTTTTAACGAGGTCGCTTCGTGTACGAAACTACATATTGTTTACCTTTTATAGTCTTCTTGAATTACTGGACCTGTTGTTTTTTTTTAATCGGGAAACTGTCGGATGTAATGTTTTCAGAACTGGGTTTTGAGACGTTGTGGTTTTCGGGGTTTGTGTTGGGCGATTGAGATTATACGCTGTTCAAATATTCTTGTCATGTAGATCACTCGGCTCAATTTTGGCTTCTAATTCTACATGTTATAAACCTACTTTTTTCACTTTGCAAATCGTAGCACTGTTTTTTTTGGTATTACTATCGCAAGTTGTTAGTTTAGTATTCTTTTTTTTTTCATGTTTCATTTATTTTAGACTCATAATTTGAGCAACGAAGAATTTCGAATATTTCGATTCATTTTGACAGCGAACAAATAAAAAACAATTCGACTTGTATACACTGAAATTAATAAACAATGTCATGTTCTCTGCAATTTTTCAGCTCAGAATTGGTTGTATTGTTTTACGTTTACTTTATTCGAGTTTCAAGAACATTTCATGTTTATTGAATAAAAAATCATGCTGCATGATCCAACACTTTTCTTCCTCCTTTCTCTGTTCATGGCTTTCGTCACATTTCGTTCTTTTAAAAATGACTAAACAAGTTCAGAAATCTGCGGCTTATAACAAAGTCTCCTTTTTCATTCTGTGTATTTTCGCAAGTTCTTCCTTGTCTCCACTTTTCGCGGGGTCTTTGAGTTAACAACGTTCATTTTCAACACTTGAAAATCTCATTGTCGCACACGATGCATGGAATATGGGAAAATCTAGGCAAATTTGTGAGAAATTTTGAAAATTGCAGCTGCTAAACAACAAGCTCCGCCGCCGCCGCCGCTGAGGACGACATCCGACGCCGGAGCGATGCATTGAGTGAAGAGAGAACGAGTTACGACATTTCCGAAGCGAATTGTTAACGGCAATGACTCCAAATCCAAGTCTACATAAAAGTTGTAAATTTTGTCCGAGCAAATGTTCTCGAAAAAGTGTTTAGACGATGATAAAAAATTCCTACGATGTTCACGAAACATAAACATTTGATATCTCTTAATTTCGTTCTTTCAATAGTTTTACTTATTTATTATTCTTCTTTTCTTTGGAACGCCTGTAAAATAAGAAATGTCAATTTTTTTCAAGAACTGATGAAACTTTGAAAAATGCACAATTTTGGAAAATCATCGTAGAAGAACGATTCGTTGACAGGGTTGGGCCACGCCTTTTTATGCCAAGAAAAAATGTGTACATATTCAAGGGTCATACACTCATTTAAAAAAATCTAGCAAAAAAAACATTCATCGTACTTTGCTACAAAACATATTTCTACGGCTGTCACGGCATTTTTAAACAACTTTTCATGGCCTGAAATTACTAAATCAGAAAACATATTTAAACGTAATTTCTTGAGTTTCACAAACGTTGTTTATTAGATTAATTACCATAATATTAGTTAATATGGAACCTGTATTGTGTGATATTAACTTTAGTTTTTACATTTTCCTCTTCAAGTTTATACCGATATTTTAAACAAAAGTTCGAATATAGAATTCGTAGTTAAACTTTATGAATTATTTATACGAAAAAAACAACGACGATAAGGATTCGGAACAAGAGGATTAAAGTGCGCGTTTTATCAGTTTTAAAACAGAAAAATGTATAGAAACGTTGTTGCGTTGAACTATATCGTTATAATTTATATCGTAACTAATCAAAGCTGTTTCCAACCCTGACGTCACTTCCGAAAGTGCGATACTAGAGTAGCGTATCGAATGAAAATTAACGATAACTTTATGACTCCATGGAAAATAATGTATAAAACTGTGTTAGCTCAAATACATAATGGCGAGATAACGTGGCATGTGCGATATGGAATCGGTCAAATTGACCGAGTGCAACTAGTTATGTAAATAATAATAAGTTTAAATGAGTAGCTGATAAGAGCGATGAACTTGTTTAAATAAACAGTACTGTTGTCATACATTTGAACTGGTCAAATTTCTGATCAGAATAGAAATTATAATGCAGACATCGAGCGATGTTTTCATTAATCATGCCCAATTATCCTTATCTGAAAACGAATCCAAAAATAACTTTCAACTTTAATTTTTTTTACATCGTTGTTTTTCTCTCTTTATTTTATTAGAGCAAAACAAGGACAACAAACATCCTAATTTGTCCTTTATTAAAAAAATGCTCGGGAATATCGATTGCAATGGAAAAGTAGAAGAGCGGTCAAGCCGGCCGTGTACCGGCAAATTCGAAATTCCGGGTATGAATTTTCAACCCCGGAACCGTATGATACGTAAAGGCTCCGATGTAAATTAGGGCACAAAAATGTACACGTATTACACAAATACGTCGGTTTCAATCGTGCAAGTTCGGGCATTCTCTCTCTCCTTTTTCTTCTCCCTCCCCAGGCAACACGTACCAATGCATACAGTCTCACTTAGCCATCCGCGATGCGGAGTAATGCATGTGTGTGTGAATAGGATTCACCACTACATTCTTGCTTGCGTACGAAGAGTCTTTGCCGCGTAGCGTTAATGTAGTGTGTCGCTTTTTACAAATAATTATCATTTGTAGTGAGTGATCGGCGTCGTTCGCTTGATTGAAAAGATCAAGAATGGCATCGGACGAAGAAGTGGACGAGAGCTACGCAGGTGAGAATTCAATCGAGCCGAAATATCGACAACGCACGCAGGACGCGCGCTTTTCGTATGATGGCTGCCATGTCAATCGGTTTCGTTTGCCGTACAAAATTTTTCGCGTTTCCCTTGTGACGAGATCCACGAGGCACCTTCAAAACAATGCTCCCAACTCCAATCATGGCCCAATTAAAAGGGCAATTATACCGCATTTCCGTGCTTCTCGCGTACACATGCTCGATCCCGATGCAGCTTCCGAATTATAATTATGCACTCCAGTACTGGTTATATCTAACCTTTGTGCTGTCAACATTTATGAAATATTGATCGTTGTTTTGTGCCGCCGATTATCTCTCGGGCTTCTCGTTTCGTGTTTTTTTCAATACGTCCCTTTTTTTCGCGCGATCTTTCGCTTTTCGTGTCTTTCACGGGGCCGCGTTTTCCACGGCGTTCCCCCGCGCGGAAAAATTCACTTTCGCAATATTTCAATAACTAATGGCGTCATTTTGATTTAACATCAATTACTTAAAGGCCGCCGGTAAAAGTTCCGCGCTCGTAAAACTCGAGTTTATTCGTTATTTAGGGAATGGCTTTCGGAAAAACTGTAATATCGGGGATAAAAAGTTTATTGAGCACAATGGCATTTTCGATTTCGCGATGTATGTATTTGTATAGCTTTCCGCGGAATTATTTCGGTGCAGCGCGAGCTCCGATATCGACGCCGCCGTTTAATTAACTATTGGAAATCGATGCTTCTGGACTTTTCTCGAACTCGATTCGAATTTTAATATTTATCGGTTTTTTTTTTCGTTTTTTATCGCGATCGAATTCATTTCCCAATCGCATATGCATTTTAACGAAAAGTTTCAAAATAATATTTTCGTTTAAGAAAGCGGAATAAATTGAATTTTACTTTGAAAATTTGCCAATTTTTCGGAAAATTGGTGTTTTTATTTTTATTTTTCATCGAGTTGGAATCGGAAAAACTTGGCATTCTATTTTAAAATGAATATTCATGAAAATTAAATAAACAATGAAACTCGAATCTCAAGCTTTTCCGCGATCCATTGTTTCGAGTTAAATTACTGAATTTTCAATTTCGTTTTTACTTTACCGATTCGTGTAATTGCGTAAGCATTATGTAAGAAAAAGAACAAAAATAAGCATATTTATAAATTTCCTTGTTGTTTAGGTGAAGATGACGTAGAAGAAACTGGCGGACAAGTTTCAAATGTTGGTCAACCAGTCGACGGTTCCTCAGAAGCTGAAGAATCACAGAGACTGGTAAATACTGTTATTATGGTAAATACTGAACAGTTGGGCATTGACAAAATTTGCTTCCACTTTATATAAATCAAATTCATCTTTGATAAACTTTGCACAAAATCTGAAATCGTTTTCAATTGTTCCTGAGGAGGAAGATGACGACTACGAGCCAGAAGAGCGCAAGAAAAAGAAGGGCAAAAAGCGGAAAGCCAGGAGCGAAGACAAAAAGGGGAAGAAGAAAAAGAAAAAGAAAAAATCTGATTCCGGCGATGTAAGTGCGGATACAATTTGAAAAACAGGCAAAAATACAACATTCCCTTTCAATTTTTAGGAAAGCGACTTTGGAGGAGGCGGAGAAAACGTGGACGCCGGAGGCGAAGACAGCGACTACGCTGGGAGCCGGAAGAGTAGAAAATCCTCGTCCAGGAAGTCGTCGAGCTACAACTCGTCTGCGACTGTGCAAACCCAGGAGCCGCAAACTGGCATGCCCACCATCGAAGAAGTCTGCAGCACCTTTGGGCTAACCGATGTACAAATTGAATATACCGATGCAGATTTCCAAAATTTGACTACTTACAAACTGTTCCAACAACATGTTCGTCCTCTCTTAGCTAAAGAAAATCCCAAGGTAACACCGAGTTTCATGTTTTATTGTCACGAGCATGAAAATTGTTTTTGTCTAACATAAAAACGTTCCTGTTCCCAGGTACCTATGTCGAAATTGATGATGTTGGTAGCAGCCAAGTGGCGGGATTTTTCAGAGTTGAACCCTCACACCCAGCCTGAGCCAGACCTCGCGTCATCGTCTGTCGACGAGGATAGTAGGAATGCACGATCGAGTCGTGGACCACCGGTGCAAGACGCAGAGGAAGACGAAGAAGACGACGACGACGGAGATCGTAGAAAGAAATCGCGTGGCTCGAGGGCCAAGAAAGGAAAAAAGGCATCTAAAGTACCTACGCTCAAAATCAAATTAGGCAAACGCAAGCGAGGCAGCTCGGTCAGTCACACGAAAAACACTGTTTGCAACCACTTTATAATGTTTGAATTGTACATCTTTTATAACTATTTTGTCGTTCATTCAAGGACGAGGAAGTTGAAGGCAGCGGTGTAGGATCCGACAGAGATTCTGACATGGAATTTGAGCAGATGTTGGCAGCTGCGGAAGAAGTACCCGACAACGAAGAAACCACCAAAGGGACTGAAGAAGCTGCTCCCGAGCCACCAGCAGAGCCGCCTGTGCGCAGGAAGGCAAAGACCAAAATTGGGAATAAATCCAAGAAGAAAAAGAAAACAAAAACCACGTCCAAATTTCCGGATGGCGAGGAAAGTATCCAGGTGGAGTTTAGACCCCTCAGCTTGTGCGTTCCGTCGTGCTTACTTTATTGGTTGTTTCTCACTTGGAGAAATTTCCTTTTTACAAAATTATCGTATTGTCACAACATGTGATCTCATTACAAGTATCTTTTGGTTTCAATTTCATTTTCATATCGTTTAAAATAATTAATAAACTGTACTTGACGAGTTAACTGAAGCTGCTACTAATGATTTTTGAAATTTATACTTTCCGAAACATCAAGAACGTATACGCTTTGTCCCTGAGCTCTACCTCATTTAGTATTCTTAGAAATTTATCATAAGTCAAAGTAATACTGTACAACTGATGAAAATGAGACTGTAAATGTTCATTATTTTGATCAAAGTTGCAAACATGAATCAGGCGAAGTTCACAATTCTCATCATCATTTTTGTGTCACTGGTTTTTCTGATTTTTATTCAAATAGAATAACCTTGTTTTTAAATTGTTTTACAGGCGGATCATCAAGACTACTGCGAAGTTTGTCAACAAGGTGGCGAAATTATTCTGTGCGACACCTGCCCCAGAGCTTATCATCTCGTCTGCTTGGAGCCCGAGCTTGAAGAAACCCCAGAAGGAAAGTGGAGTTGCCCGCATTGCGAAGGAGAAGGTATTGCAGGTATTTTATTTTGTGTCCCTCGATCCAACTATCCCGCTTCATGAAATTATAAAAAACCAAATTTCACGAAGTATTGAAATTGGTTGTTTATTTTTCTCACTCACTCTTCCTTGCTAATCCGATTCCCCTAATACTTCATTAATAAATTTGATCCAAAAATCCTACACCTTTGATGATGAAAAATACAAAAGTTTCAATTAGTTGAAAGTTTGCGCGGATTATAATAGGCAATGTTTAATCCTTTCGTGTCAGGAGCAGCTGACGACGATGACGAGCACATGGAATTCTGTCGTATTTGCAAAGATGGCGGCGAATTGTTGTGCTGTGACAGCTGCACCAGTGCTTATCACACGCACTGCTTGAACCCACCTCTCTCCGAAATCCCCGATGGCGACTGGAAATGTCCTAGATGTTCTTGCCCACCGATTATTGGAAAAGGTACTTTTCGTATTTTTACAAATGGAATTGTACACCTATATTTATACTTTTTTTTTATTAGTGTCTAAAATCCTGACTTGGCGATGGAAAGAGCTCGAAGATTCGACGACGGAGGAACCGTCGACCAGCAAAGCGGCTCCGAAACCGCGAAAGATTCGCCAGTTTTATGTCAAGTGGGCAGAAATGTCTTACTGGCACTGCGACTGGATAACAGAGCTGCAATTAGATGTGTTCCATCCCCTTATGTTCAGGTAACTTAAAATCGTCTTCTCTTTTTCTCTTTGTTTTACAATTGTAAAGATAACTTTGACATTTGTATATAAAATTACAGAAATTACTCGCGAAAGTATGACATGGACGAACCACCGAAACTTGAAGAACCCTTGGACGACGGTGAGCCCGTGCGCATAAAACGTACAAAGGACAATCATCACAGGGACGAGATACATTTGGAAGAACGCTACTATAAATTCGGAGTGCGTCCAGATTGGTTGATCGTGCACAGAGTCATCAATCACCGCGTCACTCGGGAAGGCAGAGCTTCCTATCTCGTAAAGTGGAGGGAACTGGGTTATGACCAGGCTACCTGGGAAGGCGAGCACGAAGATATACCAGGATTAAAACAAGCGATCGAGTACTATTTGGATTTGAGGGCTGCTAATTGTTGCGATTCCAGCACT
This sequence comes from Zelostemma sp. ZL-2020, assembly GCA_022816865.1. NCBI lineage: Eukaryota > Metazoa > Arthropoda > Insecta > Hymenoptera > Platygastridae > Zelostemma > Zelostemma sp. ZL-2020. Next base: position 27,692 of record JABFQM010000206.1, on the reverse strand, counting down.
TCGCGCAAAGGCAAAAAAGGTGTGAAACTGTTAAATCTTGAAAACTATATTTGGATTTTAATGTCAATTGTTCTGTGGTTTATATCGATTTACTGCGATTTTACAGGTAAAGGCAAAAAGTCCAAAACACGTGAACTCATCGATGATGAAGAAAGAATACCAAGGCGTTACACGCCGCCGCCTGATAAACCCACCACGGATTTGAAAAAGAAATTCGAACGCCAACCAGATTATTTGGACATTACTGCCATGCAGTTGCATCCTTATCAATTGGAAGTAAGTGCTTCGACAAATGTTGCTTTAAACATTGATATTTGTTTGATGAACAATTTTTTCATGAATTTATTTGTCTTTAGGGTCTTAACTGGTTGAGATACTCTTGGGGTCAAGGAATCGACACTATTTTGGCCGACGAGATGGGTTTGGGGAAAACTATTCAAACCATCACATTTTTGTACTCGCTGTACAAAGAAGGGCACTGCAAAGGACCTTTCCTCGTTTCCGTACCACTTTCTACAATTATCAACTGGGAGCGTGAATTCGAAACATGGGCCCCTGACTTTTATTGCGTCACATATGTTGGTAAGTTCGAACAAATTTTGAATGTTTCACTTGAGCTTTCTAGAATCGAAACTCGCATTTTTAACGATAAATTTTTAAAATAATTTCAGGTGACAAAGACAGCCGTATCGTGATTCGCGAGAACGAATTGTCTTTTGAAGAGGGAGCAGTTCGCGGTAATCGGGCTTCCAAAATTCGCTCATCACAGATAAAATTCAACGTTTTGTTAACCAGCTACGAACTGATCTCAATTGACTCCGCGTGCCTCGGTTCCATCGACTGGGCTGTTCTGGTCGTGGACGAGGCTCATCGTCTCAAGTCCAATCAATCGAAATTCTTCCGGCTTCTTGCCTCTTACAACATTGCTTACAAGCTGCTTCTGACTGGAACACCGCTGCAAAACAACCTCGAGGAACTTTTCCACTTGTTGAACTTCCTCTGTCGCGACAAGTTCAATGACTTGGCGGCATTCCAAAATGAATTCGCCGATATCTCAAAAGAAGAACAGGTCAAGAAGCTGCACGAGATGCTGGGGCCTCACATGTTGCGAAGATTGAAAGTCGATGTTTTGAAGGTTGGTTAAAGACATCACAAGTTGAAAAAACTGAGTGTTGAGAACGTGCGATGAAACTAAAATATTTTGTTTTTTACAGAACATGCCAAGCAAATCAGAGTTCATTGTTCGAGTCGAGTTGTCGCCGATGCAGAAAAAATACTACAAGTACATTCTGACGCGAAACTTTGAGGCGCTGAATCCGAAAGGAGGCGGTCAGCAGGTATCGCTCCTCAACATCATGATGGACTTGAAAAAGTGCTGCAATCATCCTTACTTATTCCCTGCTGCATCGCAAGAGGCGCCGACCGGGCCCAACGGGAATTACGAGACGTCCGCGCTTATCAAAGCCGCTGGAAAATTGGTGCTTTTGTGCAGAATGCTGAAGAAGCTGAGAGATGAAGGACACAGAGTGCTGATTTTCTCGCAGATGACAAAAATGTTGGATATTCTGGAGGACTATCTGGAAGGCGAGGGGTACAAATACGAAAGAATAGACGGAAATATTACGGGTTCTCAGAGGCAAGAAGCTATAGATAGATTCAATGCTCCAGGTAAATTTCTCTTTTAATTGCCTTTTCTAAAGTATTATTCAAATGATTCTAAACACTTCAAATTTCATTTTAGGAGCTCAGCAGTTTGTGTTTCTGCTGTCTACTAGAGCAGGTGGTTTAGGTATAAATTTAGCGACGGCTGACACTGTGATAATCTACGACTCGGACTGGAACCCGCACAATGACATCCAGGCATTCAGTCGTGCCCACAGGATCGGACAGGCAAACAAAGTCATGATCTACCGTTTCGTAACGCGTAATTCCGTCGAGGAAAGAGTGACGCAAGTTGCCAAACGCAAGATGATGCTCACGCATTTGGTCGTGCGTCCCGGAATGGGAGGCAAAGGTGCGAATTTCAGCAAGCAGGAACTTGACGACATTCTGCGTTTCGGTACAGAAGAGTTGTTCAAAGAAGAAGAAGGCAAAGAAGACGAGGCTATTCATTACGATGACAAAGCCGTTGCCGAGCTCCTCGATCGTAGTAAAGAGGGTATCGAGCAGAAGGAGAACTGGGCGAACGAGTACTTGAGCTCTTTCAAGGTTGCTTCTTACGTCACAAAGGAGGGTGAAACCGAGGAAGAAGCGGACACGGAGATTATTAAGCAGGAGGCCGAAAACACCGATCCCGCGTATTGGATCAAACTTTTAAGACACCATTACGAACAGCAACAGGAAGACATTGCTAGAACTTTAGGGAAGGGTAAAAGAGTACGTAAGCAGGTTAATTACAACGATGGAGGTGTCACGGGAGATCAAGGTGCTCGCGACGACCAACCGTGGCAGGAGAACTTGTCCGACTACAACAGTGATTTCAGCGCGCCCAGCGACGACGACAAAGAGGACGACGACTTCGACGAAAAAGGCGACGGAGATTTGCTGTCTCGCAGAAGTCGACGACGCCTGGAACGCCGCGACGAAAAGGACCGACCCTTGCCGCCGCTTCTCGCGCGAGTCAATGGCAACATCGAGGTCTTGGGCTTCAACGCTCGTCAACGCAAGGCTTTCCTCAATGCTATCATGCGTTACGGAATGCCGCCACAGGACGCTTTCAACTCTCAGTGGCTGGTCAGGGACCTGAGGGGGAAATCGGAGAAGAATTTCAAGGCCTACGTTTCCCTGTTCATGCGTCATTTGTGCGAACCTGGCGCTGATAACGCGGAAACTTTCGCCGATGGCGTCCCGAGAGAAGGTCTCAGTCGCCAACACGTCCTGACGCGAATCGGCGTCATGTCGTTGATCAGGAAAAAGGTACAGGAGTTCGAACACATCAACGGTTACTACTCGATGCCGGAGATGATACGGAAGCCTGTGGAACCCGTGAAAATCGACGCGGAAAATGGCGCGACCGGAACGAGCAGTACGAGCGCGACTCCCGCGACGTCCAATGCGCCGAGTCCGAGTCCCGCGGCTACACCGACGCCCGCGTCCACCAGCAATGCCACGAATAGCGCCGCGGACTCGAGTAAGCCGGAGAAAGAGGCTCCCGAAACTAAAGAAACGGTGGGTAAAGAGGAAGTTAAGGAAAAAGAAACCGAGAGCAAGGACGCGGCTGTGACAGAAGAGTCGAAGCCACAGAAAGAAGAAGAGGAAAAAGAAGAAAAGGAAAAGAAGGAGGAGAAGCCAAGCGTGACGGAAGAAAAGAGCGCGGAAACTTCAGACAGCCCGGAGAAAGAAAAAGAAAAAGAGAAGGAAAAAGAAGCGGCTCCTGCAGCCAAGGACGAGAAGGCTGCTCCTGCCGTAAAATCCGAGGAAAAGAATGAAGGTGAATCGAAACCGGAAACGGAGGAAGACGTGGTGATTGTCAAGGACGACGAAGAGGATGCGGAGGGTAATAAGAAAGAGCCGGAGAAAGACGCGAAAGATAAAGAGACGAAGGAGGGCGAATCAGATGCGGTGAAGCCGAAGCGTAAGTTTATGTTCAATATTGCGGACGGCGGATTCACGGAGCTGCACACGCTTTGGTTGAACGAGGAGAAGGCGGCGGTGCCTGGACGCGAGTACGAGATTTGGCATCGCAGGCACGACTACTGGTTATTGGCCGGTATTGTCACGCACGGATATGGCCGTTGGCAAGACATACAAAATGACATAAGGTAATGTCTCTATTTTCTTCCCTTGATAATGTTGTTCTGAGAATTTGGTTGATTGATTTGACTTTTTTTTTGTAGATTCGCTATCATCAACGAACCGTTCAAAATGGACGTTGGGAAAGGCAACTTCTTGGAAATCAAGAACAAGTTCCTGGCAAGGCGTTTCAAGTTGCTGGAACAGGCTTTGGTCATCGAAGAACAACTGAGAAGAGCCGCGTACCTGAACCTTACGCAGGATCCGAATCACCCTGCGATGAGCTTGAACGCTCGCTTCGCCGAAGTCGAATGCCTTGCCGAATCTCATCAGCATCTCAGCAAGGAGAGTCTTGCTGGAAACAAGCCCGCTAATGCAGTTTTACACAAGGTTTATTTTGAATCTTGGAGTTTTTTGGTGTGGGTATTATTGGTAGTTTTGCTAATGAAAATGATTTTTGTAGGTTCTAAATCAATTGGAAGAATTGCTGTCCGACATGAAGTCTGACGTGAGCCGACTTCCGGCGACTTTGGCTCGTATCCCTCCAGTAGCTCAGAGATTGCAGATGTCCGAGCGTTCGATTTTGAGCCGATTGGCCGCGACGGCACCTGGCAACACGAGCAACCAAGCGAGTCAAGCCGCGCTACTTGCGCAGCAATTCCCCGCGGGTTTCACGGGTGGTCAGTTGCCGGCAACTTTTGCAGGAGCGGCCAATTTTGGCAATTTCAGGCCGCAATACTCAGTCCCGGGTCAGCCGCCACAGGGTTTCACGAGTTCGTAATACGTGGGCATTAACGAGCAGATGAGAGAGAAAAAAGAAAAAAGAAAATGAAAAAAATGTCAAAAAAAAGTAAAATGAAAAAACAGCTTTGCAGTATTCGAAAGACCCGTCGCACTTGTCGGCGCCTCGTGAATAAACCCCCGTCACTGTGGGACGTCGGCGAGTTTTCACATTTTTCAAACGAATCATTGTCCCATATAATGATCGATTTATGCTCTTTTTTTATGTTTTTTTTTTGTTCATTATGTCTAGCTGAATTTTTCAATAGCTTAGGATTCTTAACTTTAGTTTCTTGAAAATAAATGCAAAAACGACAAAAAGCATGTCCCGTATTTATTATTACGATTATGCTCGGTTATTTATGAAGTAGTCGCATCGCGATGTTCTGAATTAATTTTTTCAAACAAAGATTTCGATGCACTTGAGTGTAGTTGAATTTTCTTTTTTCATGGAAATTCTTAAACATAATTGTATACATCTTGAGCTAAGTATTACATGTGTAAGCCGAATTGGGAGAAAATTGCGTTATATGTTTCACTTGTATGTATTATAAACTAGGCATTAAGAGGACATCAAACTTGAAATTTTCAAGATTTGAATACACAGCTGATTGATCTTGCGTCGTGTTTAAAGGTTTTGTTATATATCAAATGACTTGTTCGAATTCGACTTCAAGCATCAATAGATAATCATCTTTTGTATGTACGGTGACGGAAGAAAACAAATGATCTAGATATTAAGTACGAGTGGCGGAACTACACAGGCCCATAATTTTAAATGCACATAATTCAAGTACTTGACCTTGCGAAAAGTTCTACTTAAATTAATTCATTAAGCTCTTCTTTCGTTTTAGACGTTTGGCTTCTTCACGTGAAAGCGTACTTTCTTACGTTCACTTTTACATTGATAATTTAATAAATAATGTGAGAAATATCGTTGTTCTTTTCTGCTTTTCATCTTTTATGACCTCAATGTTTGTTCCTGAAAAAAGATGAGAAATGATATTTGTTTCAACACAAACTGATTTTCAAAGAATTTATTTCCTATGAAACAGCAACATTTCGACGTATAACAAAAACACGTGGAAACTTTGTTTCGGATCCTTGTTTATTGCAAAGTTATTTCAAATTAAACAATTTCTTCGGTTTCTTCGCTCATTCTCGACAATAATCTCGGAAACATTACAGCAAAAAGACGCGAGGTGCACGCGTCGTTTTTAAATTGTTCGTATTTCACAACGCTTCCGAAACAAAAAGCTTCATTTCGACCCGTTCACTTTTTGCCTCTGCTGCACCATCTCCCTCAAGTTGTCCTCGCTCTCCTTCAAGCTTCGCTGCAAGTAGGCCTTGTTATTCTCGAGGGTCTTGATCTTTTCGTCGGCGGTGACGCCGCGCTTCACCAGGTCTTTCTTGATGCTGTCGATATCCTCGAGGAGGAACATTCGGCCGACGGACTCGAAGGTTTTCGTCTCCTTGGGAAGAGAGGTTACTTCCTTCACCGTGAGTTCGGCGCGTTGTTTCGAACGACGAAGGGACTCGATTTGCACGTCGGCGAGTTTCAGCTTCTGCGTAGTGTCCACCATTTTTTCCTGCAGCTCCGAAAACGCTTTTTTCAGTTCTAAATCTGGTTCTCGGGCCATTTTCGATTTATTAATTGACTGTCGGGGCTCGGGATATATAAACAGTAGACGGAGTTGTGAGTGTATGCACATATATGGAGGGCATTTCAAATGTGACGAAATCGAACGCCGCGCGCATGCGCAGTAGAGTAACCAATGAGACAGGTGTCCATATGGCGACATTCCCGCGAAAAAATTCAAATGTTTTTGATCGTTACAATTACATACATTGACAGAAATACCGAATGTTTCAATTAAAAATTCTTGATTTTCCAGTTATATTGATGTTTCTTTGATTTTACGAAAATTATCGTAAATAAATGTTTAATATTGTTGTTTAGATTACGATCGTTTTGACTTTGTAATTGCATGCAATACGTAACCGTTCGCCGATTTGAGCGCGCGAATAGTAATTTTAGTAATCTTAATGAATAGATTCAATGTCACTAACAGTAAAGCACAAACTCCGATTACAATAACGAGCATTGTGCCGTAATATTCAGTCCAAGTTATGTCTCGGCCATGATACTTGAAATGCTTTGAATCTGGAAATTTCAGCAAGTGTTCTACGTGCCAGATTGCTCTATGCATGGGCTTTACTTGCTCGTCTTTTAGAATGTCGCCCATTCTTTTTATGTTACGCGAATACCTGCAAAAAGTACAATTGAATCAACATTTTTTATAGTATTGTTATTACACCTTAACATTACATCTTATGCCATTATTTATCACGGAAAATGCATCAAGACAATGCATATTTCTCATTGGTTTTTTGTCAAAGAAAATAATCTTTAAGAACTAAAAAATCCTTTACACGAATGGCAAGAAGAAGAAAACAATGAACCGAAGCGAACTAAGGATGTCCGAATTAATGAAAGTGCTCTGTCCAACTGTTATACTGAATATAAAGAGCACGACAAATATAAATAGTTGTAAAAACACAAAAGTGCGCAAAAGACATACAGCGCATTACCCTAATTTGTTTTCTCGAGTTCTTGAAATTTCGAGAACAGTATTCCTTTTCAATTTCACGAGTTTACTCACGTGTCATTGGACAAAGTTTCTTTGATCGTTTGCAGGACCACTTCTTTCGTCATTGTATCGACTTCGAGAACGCGTCCAATTCCGGCCTCTAGTATTTTCCTCGCATTGAAGTTTTGGTCTCCAAAAAAAGGAATCGCTATAACAGGAACGCCGTAATGTATCGCTTCTTGCAAAGATTGTAGTCCACCTTGCATCATGTACAACTTGACGTTGGGGTGAGCTTCAAGGAAGAAAAAACCAAATCCCGTAGAATATTCGCACCGGAAACAATCGGAAGACGAAACAATGACGAAGGTAATGCTTTTAGGATCGTACCTAAAATCGCTTGCTGCGGCGCCCACTTTACAATTCTAATGTTGGACGAATTAACGCGCAAGGTAGAGTCGCCCTTCCACAGAATTCTTTGATCCAGCGCGCTCAGCGCATCGCACAGCGAGGACAAAGCAGCGCTGGGTAGTTGGTGACTTTGCAAATTCGAGCCCAACGAAAAGTAAATAGCGCCGTCACTTGCACCGTCGAGGAACTGTTGGATCTCCTGAAATGGGGTGTTTTTCAAGCTGAATTCTTTGATCGGGATCTCTGCATTTCAATCAGATTCCGCATCGCTCTTTTGTAGATTTGCCGATTGGATCGCAGAAAAATACTGCTCCGATTTGTTTTTTTTATCGGCTAAATTGAATTATTTCATTTAACTACGGTACGATTCATGTTACCGTCGTTAGTCGGGCTGAATCGTTCGCAATTTGCAGACTGTGGACTTCAATAACGTGCGGCAACAGCGGCTTTGAATATCCGAAAATGTGATTGTTGCCCAAAATTACTAAACTGAAATTTCTATCAATGCTAGACACGGACGTTTCCGGCACCAATTTCCTCGATATTGTTTCGGCGTCTGGCAAATGACAGTATCTGTAATATATCCTCGTCCAGGTAGTGTACAGTGCGTTCAAAATTCGTTCCTTCATGTTCATCTTGTCCGTGAAACCAAAAGCCATGTCAGGATTCAAAAAAGGATCGTCTGGGTTACCTGAAAAAGTACTCGTCTCAAGCCAAAACTTACGCGAAAAAAACATGAATATCTCACCCACGGAATCCATGACGTAGGGCAAATTCCCGACGCTCAAAAATCCAATAAGCGGTGGAAAATTGTAATGTTTAACAAGGGCGTAATAACATTGGAACCACAATTGTTCGATCACAATAGCGTCAAATGTTTCGTTTTTGGAACTGAAAAATGCGTTTGAACGAAACTTTCGTTATTTAGTTGGGAATTTTTTTTTATTAAGGGAATTCGACGTGTAACAAAACCAAGCATTCAAGCAGAATTTTCTAATCATTCGAATGGTTGTATGGTAATTCTTACATTCCTAATATTGCGCTGAAATGGAATACATTACATTAACTGCCTTACTGCAGGACTAAACAGTTGTTCTTCGCAAAGTTTATTGGCCTCCAGCATGTTCAAGCGCAACAGCGAAAAAGCATTTATATGCCTGAAAAAACATCGTCGTTTATAAACTTTTGTAATGCGTTTCGAATCAAATAAAAACAGAAAAATAATCCATTATCAAGTTAGAAATAACAAAACATCAATTTCCCGAAAGTCTCAATGTTCCATTAATTCTCCTATTTAATTCCAAACGTCCTTGCCTTAATCCCGTGCAATCCTTTCGACGATAAGTGAACGATACGTCGACGTCTTCGTAATTCTTTATCGGTTTCTGCGAAAAAACACAGTTTCACCGCGAGAAATGAATATTTCTCGACGAAGAACTTCGCCAGTGAAAAATGGCGCTTCGTACCTTTTGTGGAACCGGTGAAATAACGGTGACGTGATGATCCCTGGCAGCGAGAGCTTTCATCAGAGCTTGAAACGGTTGCTGGTGACTGTAACTCGTACTCGGACAAATGCCCAAAATGCGGAAGCTCTCAAGTTCGGCGAGTCCGGAGCAAAGAAGCACCGCGGTTAAGATCAATGGTACGTGGAACATTTCGAAATCAATTACAGAGTCGATTATCGGAATTTTTAAGCAGTCGTTTGTCGTCACGTAGCGCGTACACGAGGCAACAATCGGCTCGAAAAATGTACAAAGTTTCAATAAAAGAGCAAAGCGCCCAACAAACTTCGAAACTTTGTGGGAAAGTGGACACAGGAAACGTCGTATTCCTTCCTCTTCTCTTTTCTCCTCGGTAAACACTACGAGGCATAATTGAGACTTACACGAGCCAGTGCTGACACGAGAAATCGTATCTTCGTTGGAGAAACAAAGGCGACTTTCAGCTACAAAGAGCGTTTCATCGACTTCATTGGGTTATCCTTTATTACTAATTGACCGCCACGAGCGTTCTAATGTCTAGAAAAATCACAGACCGACCGCTGTTTCTCGAGCGAACGGCACTTTTTACCGCCCTCTTTTTATAACCCTCAACAACTTTATTACGATCTTTATTGTTTCCGTCGTTCTTTATCAGCCTGACGTTATTTGAATTCAGTTGAAGATCGAAATTAATGACGCAATTTTTCGGACGACTCGACGTCGTTTTTGCCGCTCTAATTTCGAGCTCCAGTTTATTGTACATAAAGTAAGAAATTCGCCTGAGAGCGAAATAATTCGAGGAGTAACGCGAGCGTGAACATATTGTTTTCAGCGCGAGAAAAACACGCTCGCTTCCGTGCAACCACATTTTTTTCACGGAGAATTTGACATTCTCGTCTTTACAAATGTCCTTTTGCGATGATACCGCAATTTTCGAATGTCTCATTTTTACGAGTAGCAAACAAAACGCTTGACGCATGCGTGAACACGATGTCTTCGCAAGTACATGCCCTTTTTGAGCGGTTTCCTTTTTGTCCCTACGGGATTAGAGAACCTCTGTGCCAGTGGCCGTTTCATTTCTCAACCTACGTGATACGTGCTTCTTTCTCGCTTATTTCTTTTTTTACGTTTCCTCCTTTTCCAGCTCGTGTTACTTTCGCGATATTGTAGCGCGAAGCACAATGTGAATTTCGCGTAAAAAAAGCCGGCGGAAAAGGGAAGCGTAGTGAGCGTAAGCAAAGATTAAAATGCGAACAACGATGCGTCTTGCGGAATTGATCCCGACAGGCAGACCCAAGAGCAACGTCGAGCTGGCGATATCAAACTCGCGCTAAGATATACAACGTAAATTTTAACGATTTCGCGAGGGAAGATTTTTTTCTCTCGCTCCTCCTCATTCGCGAGGCATTTGCAAATATTCGCGCTGATGAGAACAAGACGCTACGCGTAAACTCGCTACGTTTTTTCATTTCCGTCAGTGGCTATCTCTCTCTCTCTCTTTAAATTTTCGGTCGAATGTTACTTTTTTTAATAACGGAAGAAGGAAAAACATTGTTTCATTTCCACTTCGCTTCATTATACAACCTTCGTTCTGTTTTCGGTAATTTTCGGTCCGAAACTTGGAGAAGTGAAGCAAAACATGATGGATCAGGCTCGTAATTAAGCGCCGTATTGTGTTATCGTACTTTGTAGTAATTAAAGGAATCGGGCAAATTATGCGTCGTTTATTTGAGAGATTAAAGGGTAATTTTGTGACTGCGCTAGAAGACTTTATGCCATTAAATTGGTACAAGTAACCGGCGTTCATCAAGCGAAAATCGGAAGTTATCGTTTTTAGGTCGAGCATCAATGTCGACGAGTACTCGGTCGCAATTAATAAGTTGTAATACCAATTAGCGGTCTCATGGCTGCCGTTCGCCCTTGCAGCTGCTCGCTGTTGAAAGGGTTCAAATTTCCCCCGTTATAATGCATGTACTTGGCACTTTTGGAATTTCCTCATTAGTTAACATTTTTTCAACGTGCATTCGAGAAAGCAATGCAATTTTAACCCCAAAGACAACAAAGCACGAAAAGCAAGGTGCCAGAAAAAGCCTCTTAATTCCAGCGTGCAACACACGCATTTGGAGCTCAAAATTTCGTTAACGATCGCTCGTAAAGTGTTAAATTGATTTTCTTCCTTTTTTATTCATCATCGCGAAACGGAAAAGGGAGGAAAGGGTATTAATTAAATATCTCCACGTCTTACCGAAAATTAAAAAACGTCCACGTAAATTTATTTCCTAGGAAGGCAAACTGGGTCAATCAAATTCAATTGGTTCGCTAACTTTTTCCTGGCGACCTTATGTCAACGAATGAACGAGCTTTCACATGCTCGCTATCGCTTTTGTGAAAGTTTAAATAAAATTGGCCGGAGCCGTATCGCCCGACTCGGGCATCGCAAAAAGAATTCGTTATTACCCAAGTCATTCGTGATGGTTCCGTGAGCGAAGCAATGCACGGTAGCATGTCATTTTTCCATCGAATTTTCATGACGTGCATTTACCTTTGCTGAAGATACACACGTAACTACATCCAGAAGCAAGTTGAAAGGGTTGCCTTCAATTTTCGTATATTGTACTGCAACGTGTACCCTCGTGCAACTCTGTAGGTGTTTGTACTGGTTGTAGCTTGCGAGACTCAACTGGTACTACCCTTAATATGAAGCTGCAGTTCAAAGGTGCCTGCCACAACAACGCATCTAATTACTCGCTACCGTCTGCTTGCTAGGTGCTGAATTTCCATTTTGTTTGTTCAAGCACCTGTAGTAAGGCTGTGTCCGAACATAGATTAGCTTCCTGTAAACAGTCAATCGCTTTTTCGCTCGTCGCAAAGTTGCATTCGTGCGCATTTTATATTAGGGAAAGTTTTATTTCGCATTTAAATTTTCACTTTGAACGGTGCTTCGTTCGCTTGGTCCTGGCTCGATTCCGATTAATGAAGTGAAGAGAACTCGTTTGATTGAAAAACGATACCTTCAAGTCTTGGAAGTGTTAAAAATAAATTCCTCGAGGATTGAAATACGCCTGAAAAAATATTAAGAAGGCAGGGAAAATGCATGGAGAAGTCGGAATTTTTCCATCTCAAAAACATTACGAGTAAAAAGAACTTGAAAAAACTAACAGAAAGTTATTAAAATTATGAAACACATATACTCAAAGCCAGTAATTGACGAAAGTAATTTGTAGTCGAGAACAATCTTGCCTTTGGCGCCAGTATATAGATAAACAAACAGCGGTACCATAGATAGAACAACATTGGAGCAAAAATAATGAGAAAATCAAACACAAATACGAACGAAAATAACTCAAAAAAGATTGTACATTTCTGCCTTAATTTTAATACTTTACCGAATCAATTTATCAGTTGATACATGAAATATTGCGTGAACATTGATACAAAAGTTTATTTGTATGTGCAAATAAGTACATACAGATAAACTAATAAATCCTTCAAAGTATGAAAAAATGACTAATTGTGAGTTGGATAATTAATTGTACTCTGGAATTAAGTTCAGTAGTACCATATTTCATTTCGATAAGATAAAAGAAACGGAAAAAGATTACAGGAATGAACGGATAATTCTAGAATGGCAAAAAAGAGAGGTCCTTTGTTGTGCTATCATAATTATGCTTGTATATTATCATAATGATTATTATTCAATCCTATCAATGTAATTAAACATTTTCTGTATCTAAAACATCACACGATAGAAATGAATAAATATACTATATTACAACGTCTTATCTCATCTAAATTGTAATAAGTCGCCAGTCAGCGTTTTCTGATTTTGTTTTTAATTCAAAGAAGCATTTGCTTATACAAACTGCGATACTTCAAAAATTACAATTATGAAGTCAAGTTGTTTTTGCTGTCGTGCCTCAGCCAACTCTGTTTGAATAATTTAGGTTCAAATGAAAAGTTTAAACGAAATCAGAAGTTCTAAAGTTAACTACAATTCGAAACAGCAATTAGAGAAATGACTATAGCAATTATCGTGCAGCGAATAATAAAAAATTATATCAACTAACTTGAGATTTTGGTTACGTCTATTTATAAAGGAGACACATAAAAATGGTACCGTGCATAAAAAAGAAATTGTCAGTAATAAAGAGATCCAAAAGTCACGACATCGCAAAAAGCCATGGATTTATACATTAACGAATACTTCATTCCATTAAATTGACTTCGCTTGCACTTGGTACATATGCTGCTTAACAAAGTGATTTCTTCCTGAAGAAATCGCGTTTTAAAGGTCAAAATGGTCTTCAACAATACTAATCTTTGAAGTATTTTTCACAGGTAAGGGATAACTGACGAAAAAGTTCTTTGTACGCAAAAACAATTGAAAGAATGATCGGAAAAGCTCTTTATACATTCCGCTAACTCAAAGCGAAAATTTCTCTCCGGTATTCTTTCACGCTTTATATATTTTATTTGCTTAACGAAACTTTTGTAAGGACGGCATTCCAGAGAAATCTAGAATAGTCAAGTGAAACGCGAAGGAAGCTATATCAAATAGCACGACTGTTAATACTAGTGGGTTATGTTGGTTGCTGGCAAGGGAGGCGGGCAGAGCATGAACGTGTTTCTCGTTAAGTGAAGCAATTACTTGACATATCTATTACTTACACCACCGTCAGCAACTGCCGCAACCTTTTAGTTTCGACGAGTCCATTAAAACAGTGGCGCATCGCGAGCTACACAACGCGCTCATCCAACTCTTGTACATCCCATTGTTCGCCCTGTGTCACGAGTTTTGTACGTGTATTTTGCGATATAGATTAATTCCACTTTTCTATGCGTCCTCGCGAAGCATATGGCAAAACCTTGAAAATATCCAGCACCGAGTAAACGATACTTTCATCGCCCTGCCACCTCGCCACATTTCCACGCGTACGATTCTACAGGAATATTGGGTTTCAGCCATTTTTAAGATGTATTTTTTTCATCCAATTATATTTTCGCACAAACGACGCCGACAAAACACAGCGAGCACTCGTATTTTTTTGTGTGCTTTTTGTTTAATGGAACTTTGCGGTGATCATATATCACATAAACACGTAGATGCCATTAGAGAAGTATAATGTTTTCGTATGTTGAAATAACGTTGATTAAAGATTAGTCTGATTTTCGTTTGTACGCGCGTCAAAGTCGTCTTCAAAGGAATTACAAAATATTCGTAAAGGGAAGTATGTGAAACTCGGCATTCTATATTTCGAGAATTAAAAAGCGTATCACCGCTACGACACTCATTACAGAGGAAGACCGCGCGATAGAAAAAAGCAGCTGAAATTTTACATGCAAACGGCGCGTCTCTAATATTTCTGAAATGCCGCGGTGAAGTTGTACAAAAAGTCATGAAACATAGAAACATTCCGACCCAAAGCCACGCGAGTTACGCGTGACGTGAAAGGAAATTCTTTAAAACAACTATGTCACGACGCTGCTTTTTTGCTGGCTTACAAGATAATCGTCAACAAGCGGCGCAACACCACTCGAGATGTCTTTATCGCGAGGTTTGCCCTTTTTACATCCGGTCGTTCTCTTCGCAGTGCATTTGCAAGGGGATGAATGCGCGAGCGCCGACTCGACGCGCGTTGACTCTAGAGGCGCCGGCGGCGTCGGCGTCGCTGTGGAAGGACCTGCCGAAGGCTCTTCTGATATCATTAGTTCGCCGTGACCCGCCGCCGCGTAGGGCTCCGTTATACCGAGCCGCGGTTCGCCAGGACCAAAACTTTAACTTCCAGTAGGCTTTTCGCTCGAGACTTTTTGCCATGACCCGTGCAACATGTCGATTCTTGACGTAATTCATGACGGTTTTTCGACGATGCTATGTTTTTTTCAAAAATTGTGCTGTGGTTGACAAATAGCGTTTATTGAGAAACGCGCGTGATGAGACTGTTTTAGGAAAAATAGGTACTGCCAAGAACAATCGTAAGCGGTGAAAGCCGAAATTTTGCATTCGACTGTGATTGTTTGCGTGTTACCGTGTCGTTTGATGCTCTGCATTAAACGCTCCACTCCGCATTTACGACAGAACCGACGTGCACGCTGACGTAATTTCAGCGGCCAAACAATTGCGACGTTTAAATGAAAGAAACTTTTTCGCAGCACGTCGAATTTGTTTGCTCTGTGATCGAATGGGTTTCGTTGTTGGGTATTGAGAGGATTTTTTTTTCGTTTCCGATCAACGCGAAAAAGACTTTTTCATTGCATGCATTGTAAAGATTAATTTGAAGTACATCGAGACATATTTAGTAGTTCGAAAAATCTCGGAACGACGAATTGATCGACTCGGTACTTTTTTGGCAAACTTGACAAGTATACTTCTTTGCGAATTTGCTCGATTCGGCGAGAGACAATTTACTTTGCTTGTCGTTTCTTTCTGATTGTTTTTAGTTTGTCGTTAGCGGAGTGCTTTTTAGCGATTGTCACTGACAAATGACGGCGATAATTTATCTTCGCTTTCAATGGCTTTTAATCATCAGTTTTTCGCTTTAAAAATAAGGTTTTTTCTTTAAGGTCTGAGTAATTCAACTTTATGTTAATGCGGCTCGTAAAGTGTTTTAGTACGTGACGTCTAATGAGTGAAAAGTTTGATGGGATAAATTAAACTTCATATTCCTAGGGCAGGTACTGCGGTGCTTTCCTTGTATGCGTGACTAAGCAAATAATCGTTCCTTCTTGATGCCTGAGCTGAACTTTTGGTTCTGTTTTTTGCCGAATCAACCAGGCTCGTTTTTTTCGAATATTTCCAATACGACTTTTGAAATAATTTATTCGCGTAAAACTTACGGTACAGAAATTTGATTTTGATTTACAGAGTAATTTCAAACAAATAAAACCGATTTTTTACTGACATGCAAACAATCATAGGTCGGAATTTTGTTGCATAGAAAAAGTGAATTGTGTCGACTTTGATGTTTCAATTAATTTTTCAATTTCAAGTATGAATGTACTTTTTATTCTTTCGTTAGTTTCTGATCCATTCTAATATTCAAAAATGAATCCCGAGTAACATGGGAAAACTGATTTTTCTGTAACAGAATTTACGCCAAATCATATTGAAACATTTTCCCTGGGAAAATATCTGTTCATTTTACTCTGATTGGCATGCACTTCATTATTCCATTCCTAGAAATAAAAAATTTCTTCAGTTCTTTACTGTTTTTGTACAAAAGACATTTCATACAAGTAAAATGTAATAATATTGTTTGAAACTTTTTCAATATTTTACATAGAAAGCGGGATCAAAGTGACTTAAATTTTAGTTGGCTAATTGAACTGAAATATTTTCATTTATTATACTGTAGGGGAGAGTGCCCTTGGTTGTGATATTATGATCGTTGGTTGTGACAAGTCACATAGACTTAGAATCGCCGTAGAAATGAATCAAACATTGAATCCACTTGTCTAAAAAGATCAGGTCCGAGACATGGAATAAATGTATCAATAATTAAAAAGCAAAAAATATGGAGGGAATATAAAAAAGACAAAACATGTAGATTATTTTTACGAAATTTATCTTGAGAACATTTTTGCACCCCAAGTTTTCTCAGTACTTGTAAGATAAGTTTGAGATCATATGAAGTGATAACTCAAGATTAACGAAAATATGTCTCTCCTCAGAGTATGACGAAATATACAAATTTTTCAACCAAAATTGAACGAAGTGAAATATTGCACGGTTTCAGGGGATTTTGTTTTTCACTTTTTCTGTTTCTTCTCCCGAACTTTTGGGTTCTTTTTTTTAGTAAATTTCTGCTATCTTTTTGAGCTTCATGACAACTGTGTTCTGGGCTCTTTTTGCGTTCTCGGTTTCCCAGTCCTGATTTTTTCATCTCCACTCCTTTTGTTTTGATCAAACAAGACTGAAGAAAAAACTGAATTGAACGATTACGCGAAAAAATTCGTATCGGTAAAAGTGTCACATCTAAGGCACGCTTGCCTGTCACAACCAAGGAATAATACATGTTGAAAATAAGTTTTCAAGGTCTGTGAATGATTTTAAATGCACACAATCACATTTAATGTTAGCATGGAATTTTCTACAAAAATACACCAAAAAGTAGATGCAAAATTTCACTTTTTATAGCTAAAAGTGATTTATATTTTAATTCCGGAAAGAAATGATTCCTCAAAATTGTTACTCAGGTTTATAATCACAATTATCGACCGTTTCCATAATTTTTTCAATTTTTTTGTAATTCATCCCTCAAAGTTATTCAGACTGTCACAACCAAGGGCTCTTTCCCCTATCGCATTATTATGAAATGATAAAAAATTTAATTAATATATTTCATGAAAACCTGTGACGCAATTTTCAAAAGGACCAATGAGAAATGTTATTTCATATTTTCATCGTTCGGAAAATAAAATCCTCCGTAATAAATGATTGTTGTCACTCACTAGCGTTTTGATGAAAGCTTTCGTTTCCAGCATTAAGTAAAATTCTTCTGCAGTCCGAATACAGTTCACAAGACACGATTTATCACGGGGAATTCTATAGTTAATTAGTTCCGATCATTCAGGAATCAGTCGTTAATCGATCGGCAGAGTTTCCGCGACCGCAGTGCACATCGGAGGAGAAACGTTGCGGTTTGTGATTAATTTCATTTTTCGCTGCCCCGTCTTTTTGTTCGGATTCCATCGTAGGAATCAGAGTGTAGTGCGATAAATGTCAGGTGGACGAATCAGGTTCATTAATTGGAGCCGTTGAAAGATCCAAAGTGCAGTATCGGTGAGTTATTCTTTCTACGTCTACTTATTTCGCGTAGATTTTACAAGGACCATCCCCGAACCCCCAAAGAACCGACTGACAATATAGTCGGAAAATCACGGGACCTTTTAAATCCTTTTCCCCACTTTTCCGCGCACAATTGCCGGTGCTTTTTAATCTTACCTTACAAGACAATAGTTTAAATTTCGTCCCTCTTTATCATTTTACATTTCAAATTTTACAAAGATTTATATGTATTAAAGAAACGTTTCTCCGGGGAAACGTGCATTATTCTTCTCGGTCGTGTCTTATACATTGAACACTCAAACAGAAAAATGAGAAAAGATATATTTTCTTTGATCTTTTATGAAGCACGGAATTATCTCGAGAAGAAATATTTCCAGTGTCATTGTATTGTTAGAATAATAAGATGGGACTTGATAAGAAAAACTGGATTCGAAGTCTGAAGAAACGTATGAAATTAGTTTTGTTCCAGAACTGTTTTCCAGAACTCGGGCGATTTGTAAAAAAATTCGTAGATTCAATCTCGCGAGAATTCAATCTTTTCGTAACGAGATATTCCCGGAGCAAACAAAAAAGCGACAAATTCCATCGTACCAGCTAGTTTTTGGTGACTTTACTTTTTGCTTATCTAACATCTGCCGTAATGACGAAACTCTTTGAGATGCGGCGTTTTGGTTGCAAGGGAGCACAAAGCATATGCCGAGATGGATCCTTTTTGTTGCCTCAACGTTGCCTTCCTTCTCATCTCATCAAAGGCTAAATAAGGATTACTCTATCTTCTGGCGTAAGTGGTTGATCATGGTGCTTATCTTTCCTAGTCTCCTACAAGTTGGGGCGTGCGCCAGAAGCGCGTACTCGCTTTACTTTAGGCAAGCAATAAGCTAGGGATAAACACATAGCGTTGGACTTCTGGACGGAAACGGTTGAAACTTGAAAAGCGTAAAGCATGTTCGGTCGATGCATACACGGCTCGCTATTTTCCCTGGAATTTCACTACCTTTGATGGATCTCGTTTACAGAACATTACGAACTAACCGCTTTTCACTCTCAGTAAAAAATTGACGCTGTATCATGCAGGTTGTTACGATTTTCCATCGATGGACCCAAGATAAAAAATTCGGCAACGGTCAGAAGAATCCAACAAAAGTCAATTTTGTAACCCGTAACTCGTGAGTGCTCGGTATGATTCTCACAGCGCGAGCTTCCAGGGATGAAGAAAGTATCTTTTATCTTTCCCTCCCTCTTTTTCCCGTTCGTTATCTTCTGCGCTATATCTTTTCACGGCTCAGATACATTTTCTCGTCGTTATCAGGCTGCTCGTAATATACGTATAGATATAACCTTATATAACAGGACATAACTTTCCTCGTTAAGAAATTCGTTGAATGAAGTTAACTTGGCACGTTATACACTTAAAGTGTAATAGTATGTACCGAAAGGTAGCGCTAAGAAAATCGACATCCGCTGTCGGTCATCGGGTTACGAGAAAGTTGCAGTGGATGATTAAAACTTTTATTGTCTGTTAATCGACCTTTGTCAAGGCTAAATTTCTAAATTCATTCGTATTTCGCTTCTCCACTTCTCTCTTAAAAAGTTAAAACTTTATCCTTTGCCACATTAACATTGATAATGGAGGGGGGAGGGGGAGACAAAAAAACGCACCTTCTTACCACGGTACAACGAAAGTGAGAGAAAGCGTTGAGTTTAAATTCATTTCAGTTCCTAATTACCGTTTATACATAACGTTACGAATGCCAGTTATATTTCGAAGCGCTGACTGTGCATGACAGCAGCTTGGCCTGGTAAGAATCGCGTGTTACCGATTGCATGGAGCGACAGTGCAACGCTCCTTCACGAAATTGTTGGCGATATAATTCTCGGGGTTCGCATAAAGCCGGGGAATCGCATAATGACGTGGCCTCGAGCCCAGACACGATTGTACGACGTTTTGGCAACTCTAATTGCCGCCGTTAAATGGAATAAACGCGAAGGAGACGGGCTTTTCTTTTCCCGTTGTTTCTCGAGATTCGGCGTCGCGAGATGGAAAACGCGTCTAGTCTTCGGGGATTTGAGAAGTTGCACGTCGCAGCAAAGAAAAGAATGTCGATAATGTGACTTCGCGAATAATGGACAAAATGGTTTCGTAATCTATGTTTTACATTAAGATCATTCTTAAGTTGATTCGGATTCAAAGAGCTTTTATGAATGCAACAAAGTAGTTACGAAGTTGAAAAGGAAAACGAAATACAACAAAGAGCCCAGAAATAGAAGTTCCATTTTCCTTTTTCATCGCCAAGCCGAACTGATATAGAAACAGCAAAGTAAAGATAGAGAAACACCGAGGCATTGGAGAATCGTAATTTCACTTCAGTTTGTATTGAATTTTAAAAAAAGCAATACGATAGTTTGGTAAAGTAGAACTCGTTTGATATTAAAAAAAATGAAATCGCGCTTATTCATGGGAGGAAAAGTTGAGTATTTATTATAACGCTTTGTGGCAGTGACGAATCGTAGGGGAGAAATTCCTTGACGTTTTGAACTGGTTTATTCGTATTTATAGATTAGATGATGGAAGATTCGAACTTTTCGCGGTTATCACGTCGTTAATATTACTACATTATAAGAAGCCACTGACTGCCTTTTAACGGTGCCTTTTCGCTGTGGATAGTAAAAGTAATGCGCGTCGTAAAAAGCCGAGAGGCAAACGTTTTGGCTCCTTTCATGATCGTAATAAAGTGCTTATTAAGAGGCCTATGTGCCGTGCATTCTTCGCTACTGCGGGAAACCACTCAACAAACGTCTTCTGCCAAAGCATCACTCAAACTATCCGTCTTTATTGATTGATGTTATTCTAAACACTGTAGAATCTATTCTCGATTCAACGAGCAATGGAGTTAATTATTGCTGCGGAATTTAATGCGAAGAAATCATGTTGTAATTTAATTTCTGCTTCGTTATTTTATTGTACACCACCAGATATTATTTTATGTGTTTTTCAAAGCTAATGAGAATTTTTCTTTCAATTTTGTGCAGCTGAAAAATTTGCGTTTCACACTTTGAGATGATTATTCCTTTGTTTACATGACATAATTTTGTTCCGGCGCGACATAAAAATGTGCAATTAGCCGGCGAGTCAACCTGCTGTGAGGAGAAAAGATTTATTATGTTTTAATATAATTTTGTTTAATTAGGCTATTGTGTAATTAAGCACGATGTGAGTTTAAAAAATGGAAAGTCTTGGAAAGGAAACTACTTCTTGCTTGTTTCTTTTGATGTGCACGTAAAAAACATTTTTAACTTGACAAGGAAAAAAGTATGTGTTCAAGAATGTTGCGAAAGGGAGAATAGTCAGATGGTTTTCATGCCACGATAAAAGTTTTATATCTATGCGAAGTTGAGGGGACATTCAACGCATAAAATTACCAGTACTTAAGAAAACTAAACAAATGTTTTCATTTTTTTGAATTCCAATTCTTCAAAGTTTTCTCTGTGATTGTATTAACTTTTCAAAAAAAAACTGCCAGTGTAGTTAACAAATCTGAGAGAATAATTGTTCTTATTATTACTATAATTGCTATTGATATAGACAGAGTACATAAAAGTTCCAAGTGCGCGACAGTATTTGAAACGAGTTGTACAAGAAAAATTCAAATATTCAAAACTAGTCCATATTTTCTTGCATTAAAGTGATTTCTCCCGGTGATTTTATTATCTTAGTAACACGATTTCTTTACATGCTTTAATAAGACGGAATTTTGATTTTTGAGTTACATTTTTAGGTACCAAAAAATAATAGCTCAAAATCAATGGTGATTATCAAAAATTCATCTCGAAATTGTTTCGCTCTAATGTTTAAGAACACGTAAAATGCAAAATTAGGTTACTCGTGCCATTAAACGAGGTAAATACCGATCTATATCGATCTTACTGGCATTTTTATTTTTAGGCTATAGAAATTGCAGTTGTATACGTTTCTTAAAAAATTAGGACGAGATTTAAATTCTTCAGATAAGATTGTAATAAATAATGACTCTATCTTTACCAGCACTTTTGTGGAAAAATAATCCAAATAATCCTCCTCTTAAATCGTTTTCAAGTAATAAAAAAGATTAAAAAATTAAAAATAATTAATGTGTTTTGAATGCTTTTATAACTAAATTAACAATGAAAAACCAGTGGAAGTGAACAACTATCGTTTTCATCATTGGAATTGAATGTCCCTCAAATTCTCAATGTCTGTTACTTTGAAGTACTGGATAGCAAATGTAAGGGAAAAGTATACTTGTATAAAGATTATAATATCATCCGTTTTTCCAAAAAAAGCAAATTACCCAAGTTTTAAAAACCGATTTTATAAGGATAAACTTGGAAAACTTCCTCCCAGAGTGCTCAAACTCAAAAGGATTGAAACGGATTTGTTGTTCAGAGGCTTACTTGACCTGGTTTTGCCGTAAAAAGACTGTCAGAAAAAGTATTTTTCTACATTGTCGATCTCTTGTCATTTAGTTGCCTTGAACGAGCCAACAATGGGCGTTTCACAATACAAGCGTCAAGAAGCTTCATTCGTAATTGGCTACAACTCAGCGATTCATTACTCGTAGAATCCTAAACTAATGGATGCCAAGAGCGCTAAAAAAAGACGAAATTCACTCAGAAACAATCATTTTCCGATAAAAAATACTTCCCTGTAAACAAAGTTGTTTATTTCGGCAAAAATCGCGAATTTCACCAAAAATTACCGTGTCACTTAACTAATTGGCGTTCGTTTTTTTGTCCCGTTTGATCACTTTTCGTTGCACGCACCGTCGAATATCGATCGCGGTAATGATTTGCGCGGCGCTGGGCAGTCGGCGAACGATGCAGCGTCTCCTGAAACTCGCCTGACGTTTAATGAACGCTGGCAGACGTTTTGATTTAGGGGACAGTTTGATTTCCGGGTGGTACAATAACCGCCAATTTGTAAATCGCCTCGTAAATCTGGCTCGAATCCTCTTGTCCCCCTCCTGCATATCGAGCGGGTCTGATTTCCAGACAACGATGCATCCCGCTGCAATGAATCCTCGTACTCAAAGCCATTTGTCGAGTCGCATTTAAACAATTGGAAACGAGTGGAACAGAAGAATGGAGCGAAATAACGAGGAGGGCGAGAAGCGCGGGCGCGAAAGTGTGTCAGAATCGGTACGGTGCTTTCGCAAATTGTTATCAAGAGGCGGCGTCATGATTTAAATATAAATTCCGCGACGAGAGCCGGCTCGTTTAAGCCCCGCGCAAAGTTTGGCCCGGCGCCTATTAATTTCCTCCTTCTCAACTCTCGATGCCGTCTCGACTTTCTCCCGATAAAATATGTACACTTTTTTCTCTCTCGATATGTGCCTGTTTTTGATTAATACACAGCTCGAGGACTTTGCGGAAAGTATAGTTTACCGTCTGACCAAACGTCGTTGTTACTACTCAACTCGAATTTGTCTTTGCTTCGAAAACAATTTGCAGGATTGGAAATTGTGTTAATTGTGATGACTAAATTTCGTTTCTACTGTTTTTCCAGAGTTTTAAAGTGTGCCAATTACTGTGATGAAAACGTAAGAGTCGACAGCGTAAAAATTTCATGTAATCTCAATGCAGGGTCGATTTACTAATTAACGTTTCGTTAGTGCGTTTATCCATGTGTAAGCTGATCAGTCAGTCGCATATCTGCCGTAATTTTCATATCAGCATGATTCTGACAAGTGACAACAGTTTGAATGTGTAATTAAAATTAAATGTATTCGCCCCGTACGCTCTTGTTATCGCAACGAAACCGAGCAAATGTATTGTTTCGTCGAATTTAAAAATACTTTGTGTCGAATTTTTAAACGTAAAAAATGTCTTTTTGTTACAGGCACTGTTGCGAACTACAGCATCGACTAATTCTTACACGGCAATGGTCGATCGGCAGAAGAAGAGTCGATATTTGACGGTCGGTGTGCTGCACATCATCACCATTATGTGCCAAGGTGAGTGGATTAATTTTGAAATATCAACTCGAAAGACTTTTTCATTAAGAAAGATCGGCATTTCTCAATTTTCTCCCATTGTCCCAAACTAGAGCTCGCTTCGGTGCTCTCTCTTAATTTCGAAATTCCTTCAACTTTTCGCAAGTTTGACGGAGAACGATGTAAGTAAGAATGCTTGAAAATGTTTGGAAGTGAAGAGAAATGTTCGAGGAGAGAAGGCAAAAAGTTCAGTCATTGGCGGCACATGCAAAGAAAAAAGTAAGATTGCATATACGGCGGCCGTTCAAAGCGAGGGTTCGTTGCACATTTTTCCCGAGCCGGAAAATATTGGCCGTGCGAGAAAGTAGTTGGAACCGTTTGCGAAGTGCGCGAGGCTCAACAATGCGGGGCTTATAATCATCGCTAAATAAGAAAGTAGGTACACGGCGCTGCTGCGGAATGCTACTTAATGGAATGTATTACGGCGAGAGCCGAGAAAACTTTTCCTGCGTCGTGCCATAGTTATTCCCAAAGTTGTAAACATTTTAAAGAAAACGAAGAGCGAGCGCCCGGGCCCGTCTTTACATTCTGGCACGCTGATAAAACTGATGTTCTCGACACGGCGACGTGAATATTTTAAGCCGCCGAGGGAAATTAAAAGCTGCATTGTACCCCTTCAAAGCGCCGACAAACAAAATGTTATTAATGTGCGGAATATTGAGATGAGGACGTCGAGAAAACGCTGACAGAATCTCGGAAAAATCTTGGAAAAGTTTTTCCGAAATTCACTTTTGCACGGCTTTTGCAACTGACGCATTCTAATAAAACTTTGATTAGTTTTTTGTCACTGCAGCGAAGCAGGAAATTTGATTATTTTAAATTGAATCACACCTGTTACTTGTGACTTGTGCAATAATGGAATAAACATTGATTTATAATAGGGTCCAACTAAGTTTCGCTATTCGAAGTTATGGAATGGATCAGCCTGTTCGAAATGTTATGGATTTGCACCTTAATTGCGCGATAACATCGAGAAATAAGTTTTATGTTCTTAATTATTCATTATACTGAGGAAACCATAAAATTTGTTATAGTCAAGAACATTTTACAAAATATAAACACGACGTGCTCCTATAGCATTTCAAATCACATAAAATCATATTTTTCAAATTGAGTTTTACGGAAAAACTATAAATTGATTAGAATCAAGCGGTTGATGAAATTTGCATTTTTCACATTCGACAGACGTCAATTGCAGGAAATTAGTTTCGACTGGAATTATATAAAATGTGTAGGTAAACGAATTTTCCTGGCGCGAGTCGACGACACATATATTTGAATCAGGGAAAACGTGTTGCACGTCAGTCAGTCATTATGCTCTATTATGCAAACCAATATATTTTCTTATCTCGGCAGAAATGTCGAGATGCAGAAAATACCTTTGCCGGTGCAAACAGCAACGAGCCAAAGTGCACATGATAGAGAAGACTCCATACTTTAGTATGTATGATACCACGTACCTACTTTTCTTTGCGCCCGCATCCAGGTACGGGTTATTTGTGGACAGAGTAATCGCATGCGCGTCGTATACGAGCATGGCAATTTCAGATCACTTTGAAACTCTAATTTAAATACATATTAATACAACACATGTAATACCGGCTCGTGTATAGATGTTTTAGGTGTTTGTGAGAGGATGCAAGTTGCACGATCGAAACCGGAACTTTCACCGACGAGTCCGGCTACTTTACGCGTGTGACTAATCAAAGTGAGCGGATATGCATGCACAAATTTCTCTGTCATTTGGCTCGTCGTACGGTACCAATTTTTTCTTTTTCCAAAAAGTGCTATTTTTGTAAAATTTCGTGATAGTCCATGCATTACTTTATGTAAAATTGAGATTTCACTGGATTTTAATGGACAAGCTTTGCAAGTAAACGTGAAAATGAAACCGCACACCGACGTTGCTTTTACACGTGTAATCGAGAATCGAAGATACAAATAAAATTCTTCATTGAACTGTGAGAAAGAATTTTCTAATCGATTTGAGAGCGTGCAATGTGTTTTCAGCTGGCGCGATACTGATCCAAATAAAACTCCCGATGAAGAATTAAATATTTGATTGAAACAGAGTCCGAGTTGAATTATCGTGCATTTGCTCACATTTCATTTCCATCTGCCGTTAGAAATTCAATTTCGTTCGAGAGAGTTTTAATGTTTGCACACGTGTAGAAGGGTGGAATTCTCACTACTCCTGCTACATGAAATTTCCGCTGACCTCGAAGATCATGTCTACCAGCATTTCACCGGTTTCATCGTAGCTTGAATTCAGAAGGCGTTTATTATCTGGTTACACTGTGTCTGTTCCTAGCACACAATCTCGCCTTGTGACCACTATACTAGTCCTACGATGTACTGTGATACAACCCACTCCTCTGTGATTTTGTTTTAAGGTACTTCAGTGGAAATCCCAACCGTTCATGCGTTAACTTGGCAATATCTCTTTCCTTATTTGTCTCATACTATTGAGTTTGCACCATCGAAATAATTGAAACGTTTCAGTACCTGAAAAACGAATTTTGCGCTCCTTATCCAACGTTTCAACCAAATGTCGATAATATTGCTTCGCTGAAATCCTGCATGCAATTGTTTACAAGTCCGACATCTCCCGAGGGTCTTGCGTAATTCTACATTTTTCGATTTTCATTTCCCTGGAAAATATTATTGTATGTCACGTTACAATTGTGCGAGATTCTAGCAGTAGCTCATTTTCTTTCTATCCCGTTTTGTACCATTTGGAGTCATATATATTCATTCTTTTGAAGGATCAGTGAAATATTTTATCTACGTTTTATTGTCATTCTGTCATTTCCATCATGCATACGTTACTTTCGAAAAAAATGTGAAGAATGTACTGTTTTTTCATCGTTGAAACCAGATAATGAATAATTTATTATCACGCAACCCAGTTTCGCTGCTTTACATTATTTTCGTTACGAGTTGTAACAGACGTCAATTTCTTACGCTTCATCAATTTAATATTGGAGCAGCAAAAATTATTCGACCCAAAATTACCTACGTCGTTTCAAATAAGTTTGATCAGTCACTATATTTAATAATTTATTTGTGCAAACCGCGTAATCAAATGAATGATTTGCACATTTTTTCCAATCATAAAGTTCGAATAAGAGATCGATTAATGATCTTATATATATTCACGAAGGAGTCCTCGTTGCGTACGACAGCAATGTGTAATTTAGAGCTTTCGCATTTCGTATTCGACAATCGATTCGTCGACGGGAATTAATGACGCTTGTCAAATAACTTTTCGGTAGACGCACTGCAAATCCCAGCGTAAATAATCGGAATCGTCAACTTTGATTTTCTTCCACAGATTTATCGTGATCACTGAACAATTTCTTTACTTTGTAAATTAATTTATTCAAAATCACTGAATCGTTTCTCGATTTCTAATTTCGAAGTAAAAAGAAAAAACACAGCATAATTAACTGTATTGTCTCTCGATCAGGGTCCCGGCATTCCCGCTTTCGCGTCTTGCGTTTCCGGAATACATCAAGATTCCCGCTATATTTTCATATTCAAACGAGTCGGCGGTGTAAGTGGCACCGCCGCGAGCTTCTGCTGTAATTTCCAGTCGAACAGAAAAACTTCAATTTTCCTCGCGGCGATAACTTCAGAGACAGTGCTTCATCGGCGGGGGGGGGGGGGGGAGGGAGCAAACAACGGTTTCCAAACGGGGAAAAGAAAGCTTTGGCAAGCGGACCGGCGGGGAAGTGTTCCGTCCGGTTTAAAAAGGCAGAGGAGCGGAGAGGCGGCGGGTAGGGAAAGAGTGTAGACCCCGGGAGGGGCCCGGATCATAAAAAAAAAAATACAATGTAGACACACATCACGCACCTAGTCAGCGCAACAATCTACACTGGCAACG